>JAXGGT010000116.1:6491974-6515576 GCA_035583425.1 Marsdenia floribunda | reverse complement strand
ATTTTCTTTATCTAAACTCCCCCTTTTTCTATTTTAATTGAGAATTGGTGAATTCTTTAATTTAATTTAACGATTAAAGCTTCCTTGGGAGATGACCTGGTGAGCACTATATTACTTTCTAGTTTTTAAATTAATCTTGGCCGGTTTGACGACAACCGCGAATTTATCCTTTACCAACAGAACTTTGAGCCACTCGCATAAGATGGAAAGCAAAAAAGCAATTTGATTTTTCAACTTCACAATCCTCATTGCTCTTGACAAACACTACCCTGATACTTGTCAATATATTTCTCCTTAATTGCAACCTTATCATAAGGTAAACCCTCATTCCCCCCCCCCTAACATTCCTAAAGTAGGTTTAGTCCTATGTGAGAGTATTTTTCTATTAAAATTATCATTATTATTATTTAAAAGCATGTCACACTTAATATTTTCTCTAAAATACCCTAGACAAATGCTTTGTACTTGTATTTTCTCTCAACCATATATGGGCTCCCTCATCAAAAGGTTTCATTGCTTCCATTTCATATTTCAATTGATTCATGTACGTTGATTTGACACATTTCTACACCATATTTATTATTACATCTCTTGGATGTGCCTTTTTCATGTCATTGTGTCTTACCGAAACATGATGCTCAACCCTTGGATGTAGTGTTGAAACTGTGTAAATTAGTCCTTGAGAAAGGTAAATTCAAGTTGTAAATACTCAATAATTTGATGTGAAAGTAGAATTTAAAATTTTTTATTCAATTATCTTTTGAGTCAAAAATTATGCACCACTCTTCTATTTATAATTATGCAGATCTTCAATTAGACCTTCAATAAATTAGGTCCATGTTGATCAATTTTCAACCTCTACAATTGCATACACAATTGGATACACCTCACTGTTGGAATCAAGTCCAACAGCAGAGAGTAAAACTCCAGGGTGTAGTCCCTTAAATATGTGCCATCTGTACCCAAAATTTTCCTACATTTTGCCTTAAAATTCATTCTTGAAGCATCTAAGCATATATAAATTCTGTTAAAATATTCATTCTCAATCTCAACATGCGTAAAATTTTCTATACGAACTATTGAGCTAGGATTACTAGTCCTTAACTTTACGCAATAGTTCCATAGATATTTATATTGTTCTTTGCATTTACCTTCAATCTAACTCTTCTTTTTCTCAATCTTTGTTAAATAATTATGGCCTTCTTTTCCCTTTACACCCCCTTATTCTTACCCTTCATATCAACAACACCCTCTTCATGTAAAATTAGTTGCTGACCCTTTGCTTTTAGATCACATTTTGCTGTATTTTCTTTTGTTCAGCTAATTGTTTCTTTTTGCTTTTGTATCGAAGTTCTATTTTGAAAAGTTATATATTTCTTTTGAAACCTTAGCATCAAATTCTTCGATTGCATCATCCAAAAACTCTTCAAATATTGCATTATCATCATTCATATCATAGTCTTAATCCTCCCAATTTTCATCATCTAAACTGCCTAATATGCCATTCCAATTAGATATTGTCCTTTCCACCTTTCCTATTTCTTTATCCTATTCACCTAGTTTCCTATCTATAAGTATTTTATCTATGGATGACAACTAAAATTGAACCTGATGAGGAATTCACATTCTTATCCCATTTTGACATGAGAATTTTATTTTGACCGAGTTTAAAAATGGGAATGGTGATTCCTCAAAAGTTAAAATCAAGACAAGGGTAGGGATGGTATTTCCCCTTAATTTTAGTCCCTAAATATATATATATATATAATTTTTTTAAATTATATATTTATATAAGAATAAAATTATAACAATCATAATATGTAATTATTAAAGTAAATCATAATAAATATTTAGTAAATATTAAATTGGATACAAAATAATAATATAATACAAATTAATAATATAGTAACTATAATATATACATTTTTACTTATATATATATATATATATAATCATAACTATCATAATAATTATTGAACTTTTTGAAAAATAAAACATAAAATGTGTGTGGTAAATATTAAATTGAATATAAATTAATTAAACAATAACCATAATATTTAATTTTTTATTTATATATTTTTTATAAAAGTAAAATTATATTAATATATTAATTATAATTTTTAACTATGATATCTTATTTATAAGGTTATAGACTAATAATAGCATATTATCGAAATTTTGAATAAATATAATAATTCAATTTTAAATTTTTAAAGTAAAGATTTAATATGAAAAAACTATATATTATATATAGTTAAAACAATCATAGTAATATGTTCATTGAATATAATTATTAAAATATATATATATATATATATTACTGATTGCCTTAACACAAGTTTTTAATTTTTAACTTATATTTTTTCTTTCTTCAATTAACTTTATATATAAGGAAATTATTTTATATATATTGAGAAATTAAAATTTTATTTTTCTTATTTTAGTTTAGGGTTTAGTTTTGTAATTTTTTCAAAAAATTATATTAAAACTTATAATTGATTACTTTATTTTTATTTTATAAATTTTATTTAGTAATTTTTTATTAATAATTTAATTTTTTCTAAAAAAGAATTTTTTTATTTTTTATTTTTTAAAAAAAGGATGTTAGCTTGTGAAAAAAATCATTGCGAGGTTCCATGGTCCCTAATGGGATTGAGAATGGGATATAATAAAAATATTCTTTGTAGGGTGTATGACCGGGATAGAAAATGTATGGGAATTGGGATGAGGAGGACTTAACAGATAGTTGTTTTTTTTTTTTCTTTATTACATTAATATAAATATAAAAAATATTAATGTTTAAATCATTTTATTTAAATTACTAATACAATATAATGATAATATTTATCATATCATGTAACATAACAGAAAATTTTAGCTATTAATGAAATATAATACAGAGTATAATAAAAGATGAATTGTCCCATATTCTTTTCTCAAAATTTTACTTTTTTTTTTCTAACACCATATCTAATTTATTTAGATTTATAAGTAAGGAAAAGGGGGGGAAAATCCATAGATTAAAAGAAATTCTCATTTATTTCTTCTTTTTCTTTTTTAAATATTTCTTCATCTTAAATTAATATAATTGTTATAAAAATGGTACAATATATCATTCATTATTATGTTGTCATATATATATATATATATATATCCCCAAATCTTTATTTTAATTTTTTGTATCTTAATTTATTTTTGTTTGAAAATATTCTTATATTTTATTTTTATTTTTTAATCATTATCATATTTTTATTTTTTAATTTTAAAATATTTTTACTTCTATCCTGACTTGAATTCATAACTTTTTATAGTTATAGGTAAAGTTGTTATTACCAAAATAATCACTTCTTGTCTACCTTTTTGTCATTTATTTGTATTATTGAGTTTTATAAGTAAATTAAAGAAAAAGGAAAAAAATGTGATTCTTACTCATCAGTTGATGTATTTGTGCAATTCAAATAAATGACCAAAAAATATAATATAACTATATAAAGAGAAAATAAAATTTTAATAAAATATTTTATAAATAAAAAATTATATTGTTAGAAAAGAAAAATGTTAGTAGTACATTAAATGATTAGAAATAATTATATTACATCATGTCACTTTAAAAATATAATAAAAAGAATGGTTTATAAAGGTATGAAATCAATTTGAAATAAACTACATTAGAAAATAAAATTTATTAAGGTCAATAAATTTTGCCCATTTCTAATTATAAATAATAGGATATGTTGAGACAATACTTTAAATTCAAAATATAAAAGTATATATTATATATATATAAATATAGATTTGAAATATAGTAAAGATAAATATTATAGGAATATTATGTAATTAAGTTGTTCAAATGTCATAGAGCAAATATTGCATTGCCTATAAAAATAGACATTGTTATAAATGCGTTTAAACTTTTAAATTTAGTGAAAGAAATTTATAATTTGAAGCAAGAAAATATATGATTAACAAAAAATTAATCTATGATTGGTTTAAGGCTTTTGATCGTTACTTACCATTTGCTTGTACTATGACTTCTCATAGGACTAAAATTTTCCTCAAGAAATGAAATCTATGTCAATTTGGGTATTTCCTATCAAAGCAAAGGTTATATTTTATAAAATATAAAAAATAAAATGGTTTTTGTATTTAGAGATTGTGTTTTTCATAAAACTATTTTTCCTTTGCATAATCAAGTTACCCAATCATCTTCTACTCATTCTTTTGAACCTCCATATATCCATGGTTGCATAAGACTCATAAAGCTTTTGTTTGTACTTTAGATCACGATAAAGAACCTATCACTTTTCAAAAAGCATATCAATTGATTCTCGTTGGTGTAAAGCTATGGGTGATGAACTTGAAGCTTTACAAGCAAATTCTACATGGAATTTGGTAGCATTACCACCAACAAAACAACTTATTAGCTATAAGTGGGTCTATAAAATCAAACAATGATCATATGGCAGTATTGAAAGATACAAAGCAAGATTGGTAGTAAAAAGTTATACTTATCAAGTAGGTATTGATTATTGAGACTTTTTCCATTGTTAAAATAGAAACAATTCAAATTGTTTTAGCTACAACAACAACTCATGCTTTGTTCTTGGAACAATTAGATATTAATAATGCCTTTTTGCGTGGAGATTTACATGAAGACATATACATGAAGCTGCACCAAGGATACAACTATAGTGATTTCACCAAAGTATGCAAAGTTGAAGAAATCTTTACATGGGTTAAGCAAGCTAGTAGACAATGGAATGCCAAGCTCACTTAAGAATTACTGAATTATGTTTTTGTGCAATCTCAAATTGATTATTGTCTCTTCACTATGAGATCTATTGAAAAAATTACATTTATCTTAGTATATGTTGATGATTGTTTACTTTCAGGTAACATTATTGAGGATATCAATGCTATCAAAGCATATCTCCATGACAAATTTTGAATTAAAGACTTCAGAACTTTCAAATATTTTTTTTAGGGTTTAAAGTAAGAAGATATAGAGATGGTATTAATATTTCTCAACGCAAATATACTCTTGACTTGCTACGTGAATATGGTTTTCTCTATCGTAGGCCAACTATTGTTTCTATGGCTCTAATGGTGAAATTAAACAAAGATAATGGTAAACCTCATAAGGATATTAACTTCTACAAGACCATACCAAGATTACCTGTATTGTATATCAATTAAGTCATTTTCTTGACTGTCCTTAAAATATTCATCTTAAAGTTGCTAATTATCTTTTCAAATTCATCTTAAAGTTGCTAATCATCTTTTCATTATCTTAAAGGAATGTCATTTCTATTCAAGTAAATGTATCCAAATGCAAAACTTATTTTGAGCGAAAAAAGAAAAGAAAGTCACTTTCTTTTTTAAAAGAAATTTTGTCCAAACACACCCTTAATTTTCTCATGGATCTCTTCCCTTCCAGTGCCATCTCCCCTCCCTTCTCCCTATGTTTCTTCTCCTTTTTCTTTTCTTCTTCTCCTCTCTTCTAGAAAGAGATCTACGTCTCAATTCTCAACTAAGACAAGCAAAGTCATATACGAAGAAAATATAAGAATTGGTATTTTTAAATTATATCTAATTATAAATTATGCCTTATGAATATATATATATATATATATATATAGAACATCACAACAACCAAATATAGTTAAAGAGAAAGATTTTCTTTTATGTAGATTTGTGAATTCAACATATTTTGGAGAAATAGAAGCAATGTGCTCTTCTCTCTTCTTTTATATATATAGCTACGTGGGTTCAATTTCAAGTTCCTTATTGAAAGTAGAGATAACTTTATGAGCATTTAAGAGGGTATCTAAAACTACTTATTCAACATATCAAAACCATAATAAAACACAGAAAAGACACAACAGAATTTGGATTCTTCCCCCAATCAATCTGCTCAAAATTCTAAGCTATTCTTTCAATAAATAGAATATGTACAAAAGACAAAATCCCTCAATTATAAGTACATCAATGAAATTCCCCAATTACAGCCATCTTATAACATCAATGAAATCCCCCCATTACAGAAATCATATAATCTAATTATGCTACAAGATATTTACAAATATCCTATCTTAACAACTACCTAGTATTGACACCCCCCCCCCCCCACAAAAAAAAAATTAATATTGGGAAATCCAGCAACATCAATTTGCTAACAAAAAACTGATGGCGAGTACGAGTTAGAGGCTTGGTTAGAATATCAGCAATTTGATGATTAGTAGAGATGTGAGAGAGAGTAATGGAACGTGTTCAAAAGCTTCACAAATGGAATGGCAATCTTCCTCAATGTGCTTCGTATGCTCATGAAAGATAGGATTAGCCACAATCTAAATTGCACTAGTATTGGCAACATGTAAGGGAGTTGAAGCAGATTGGGGATAACCTAACTCAAAAAGTAATCCTTGTAACCACGTAATTTCAGAACATGCTATAGACATAGCCCAATATTTAGCCTCAATTGATGATTTGGAGACCTTTTTCTTGTTTATTACATTTCCAAGAAATTAATGCACGTCCTAAGTAGACGCACCAACCAGTAGTAGAGCGTTGAGTATCAAGGCAGCCAACCCAGTCTGCATCATAATAGGTAACTAGATTAAGAGGGGAACTAAATGGAAAAAATAGTCCATGATGAGGTGTACCAAGAAGATAATGAAGAATGTGTTTAGTAGTTGCCATATGTAAGTGTCATGGGAAAGTCATAAATTAACTGATGAGGTTGACAACAAGGGAGATATCGGGACAAGTATTTGTTAAGTAAACCAAATTCCCAACCAGTCTTCTGTAAAGTGTTGGATCATGTAAAGGATCACCATCATCTCGACGAAACTTAACATTGACTTCCATAGGTGTATCAACTAGAGTATAGTCTTGTAAGGGAGTTGAAGCAGATTGGGGATAACCTAACTCAAAAAGCAATCCTTGTAACCACGTATTTTCAGAACATGCTGCAAACATAGCCCAATATTCAGCCTCAGTCAATGATTTGGAGACCTTTTTCTTGTTTATTACATTTCCAAGAAATTAATGCACCTCCTAAGTAGACGCACCAACCAATAGTAGAGCGTTGAGTACCAAGGCAGCCAGCCCAGTCTGCATCATAATAGGTAACTAGATTCAGAGGAGAACTAAATGGAAAAAATAGTCCATGACGAGGTGTACCAAGAAGATAATGAAGAATGCATTTAGCAGCTGCCATATGTAAGTGTCACGGGAAAGTAATAAATTAATTGATGAGGTTGACAACAAAGGAGATATCGGGACGAGTAATTGTTAAGTAAACCAAATTACCAACCAGTCTTCTGTAAAGTGTTGGATCATGTAAAGGATCACCATCATCTCAATGAAACTTAACATTGACTTCCATAGGTGTATCAACTAGAGTATAGTCTTGTAAGGGAGTTGAAGCAGATTAGGGATAACCTAACTCAAAAAGTAATCCTTGTAACCATGTAATTTCAGAACATGCTACAGACATAGCCCAATATTCAGCCTTAGTCGATGATTTGGAGACCTTTTTCTTGTTTTTTACATTTCCAAGAAATTAATACACTTCCTAAGTAGACGCACCAACCAGTAGTAGAGCGTTGAGTATCAAGATGTATCAACTAGAGTATAGTCTTGTAAACCTGCGAAGTTAATCATGTCCTATAGATATTTGTGTTGATTTATGAAGATTCCCTTGCTGGGTTTGTGAATTTCAAGGCCCAAAAAATAAGCTAGAGACCCTAAGTCTTTCATGTGAAAAGAAGTATGAAGATAGGCTTTTAGCGTTGAATCTCTCTCAAGTTAGTGCCAGTGATAAGAATATCATCTACATAGACAAGTAAAAAAACAATGCCAAGAGAAGTCTTACGCAGAAATAAAGAAGGATCCTATTTACTTTGCGAAAAGGAGAGTTAAAGAAAGGTCTAATGGAATTTTTGAAACCAAGCATTGGGGGGCCTGTTTAAACCCATATGATGAGCTCTTCAAATGACAAACAGTAGGAATCTTAGAAGTTAATAGTCTGGAAGGAGGACACATGTAAATCTCTTCTTTAAGATCAACATGAAGGAAGGCATTTTTCACGCCTATTTGATGGATTGGCCAATTCCTAGAAGCTAAAATAGCTAGTATGGTTCAGATAATAGTCATTTTTGCAACAGGGGCAAAAGTATCCTCATAGTCTATTTCATACTTTGACAATTACCAAGAGCTACTAGATGGCTTTATACCTATCCAAGGATGTATTAGATTTAAGTTTAACATAAAATACACACATTTACAACCAACGTGAGTAATTGAAGCAGGACATGAGATAATATCCCAAGTATGATTCTGGTGTAAGGCATCAGGTTCATCCTGCATAACTTGTTTCCAACAGTCATGCTTCATAGCTTGTGAATATGATGTAGGGACAGTAATAGTAGATAATGTGGCAGCTAAAGATGTGGAATTATCAAATCTTGTAGGGAAGAAGACATACCTCTTTGGAGGGTTGAAGGGTCGAGTGGACCTCCAAAGTGATGGAGGTGCTACAGCAGGTTCTAGTGGTGTTATAGTAGGTTTTGGTGGCACTGCAAAAGGTTCTAGTGGCAAAGAAGACTCTTGAGGAGGACTAATATAGCAATTCTCATTTCTGCTCCGTCTTGCATACACAACACCAACCTAAATTGAGTTATGGGCATTGGAAGAACAACATTAGGACGAGATTCATTCTCAAAAGTAGGAAGAAGAGAGTGAGTAGAAAATTTAGGTAGGACATCATAAAAAGGAAAAAAAAAATATTGTTTTTCAAGAAATGTAACATTACGAGAAATTCACAACCTTTGAGGGAGAGAATTATAGCATATGTAACCTTTTTGATGTGGTGCATATCCAAGAAAAGAACATTGAACAAATTAAACAGAAAGTTTAGTTCGTTCATGAGGAGGAAGAAGAACAAAATAGACACAACCAAAAGGATGCAAAGGATGATATGTTGGATGTTGACAATGAAGATGAAAGTACGGAGATTGATTATTTATGGTGGGTGAAGGGAGACGATTAATCAAATGCACAGCTGTAGACAAAGCCTCAATCTAAGAACGTGAAGGGATAGAAGATTCAATAAGTAAAGGGCAGACAACATCAAGAAGATGACGATTTTTTCTTTCTACCATGCCATTTTGTTGGGGTATATATGGACAACTCCTTGAGAAATAATGCCATTCTATTAAAGAAAATTTTGAAATTTTTTGGACATATATTCACCCCCAAAATCTGAATGAAAGATTTTGATGCATTTGAAAAATTAGTTCTCAATTAAAGCTAAAATTTTTTTGAAGGCATCGAACAAGTCAAATTTCTGTCATAAAAAATATGCCCAAGTGAAGCGCCTATGATAATCGATAAAGGTGACAAAATATTTATAATAGGCATGAGATATGACAGGAGAAATCACCCATACATCACTGTGTACTAAATTAAAGCAAGTAGAAGAAAGAGTATCATGAGATGGAAATGGAAGAGATTTGCTTTTACCCATTTTGCAACTAGAACAATCAAAGTGAACATTAGTAGAAGAAAAAGACATTTTATTGCCCAAAACTCCAAAATTTAACATATATAAAAGAGTTCTAGAGTTGGGATAACCTAATTTAACATGTCATAACTTGAGGTCATGCTAAACAGAATTCCTAAACAAAGAAAATATTCTCAGAGATGGTATTGGTGTATGTAGACGAAGAGGAAAAAGTCTAGCCCATTTAGGTCCCTCCACAATTGTCCTCCCTGTCATTGGTTCCTATACAATACAACCAGAAGGAGAGAAGACAAGTTTGCAATTATTCTCAATCAATTGTCCAACAGAAAGTAAGTTAATAGACAGGTCCAGAGAAGTAAAGACATTCTTCATAGATGGAGAAAAGGAAATATCACCAAGAGCAGTGATGGCAAAGTGATCCCCATTGGCAGTCTCAAATTTTAAAGTGCAATAACATGGTTTGATATTAAGAAGATGGTAAGAAGAAGATGTCATGTGGTTTGAAGCTATTAAATCAGAAAAAAACAAAGTTTAGAGAGAGATGTTATATCATCAGTAAGACCAATAGTAGAGAGAGCTAAGAGAATCATGTGTTGAACATTCTCTTGAGTAAGAGAAGTGGTTGCTGGTGGGGAGGAAGTAATGTTAGCAATGATAGTTGAGTTAGGTGCAACATGAGTTGTCGAGCTGTAAAAGGCACGAGGATTGCAATTTTGGGGACGGTTTCAACATTATGAAATAATATGGCCCTTAATTTTGCAATAATTGCAGAATTTTTTGGAACATTGACTAGCAATATGACCAAATTCCTTGCAATTTTAACACTGAGTATTTGTCAAATTGCGAATCCGTGGCTTCCCTTAAGCAGAACAAGCGACATTGAGAACATTGGATGAACTCCCTTGCTGTTCCAAAGTAGCCTGTGTTAAATGGTGTTGTTGTTCCCTGAGTCATTCATTCAAACAAACATCCATGGATGGTGAAGGTGATTGAAGCATAAATTGGAGCGTATAGATTCAAACTCAAGCCTAAGCTTCATCAAGAATCGATTTCTTTGTGTAGTTTGATGTAAATTATGAACATCTTCAAAGGAGGTAGCAGAAAGAGATGAATACACAATATTTGTATATTCAGTCTACAGAGTGATAAAACCTATATAATACTCCTAGATAGAAAGAGCTCCTTCAGAATAATTTGAGATATCATACTAATGTTGTAACCACCTGGCGGAACTATTTTGATCATAAACTTTCTTGAGATAATCCCAATAGCCTTTGCTTTCTTATGAGGCCTCAAATTGACAGAAATAGCAGGATCTATGGTCTGCAGTAACCAACTTTTGATTCGAGCATTTTTATCTTCCGAACCAGCAACTTTAAGGGGATCTGTAGGCTTAGCAGTGGTGTTATCGATGTGCCCCCATAATTCCTTTCCTTGAACATAAATTTGGAATTAGACCAAGCAAATAAATTTTTCTAGAAAACTTGATACTAGCAATATCAGATTTTTCGATGAATGAGACTCTAAAAAAATAACCTAAATGGGAAAAAATTTTAACCAAGAAACAATTACCCCTTTCTCATAACTGAAGAGTAAATATGAGTTAGAAAACAAAAGAGGGCTCTGATACCATATCAAAACTAGAATAATATCAAAATCAGAATAAAACACAAAAAAGACACAACAGAATTTGAATTCTACTTCCCCAATCAATCTGCTCAGAATTCTGACCTATTCTTTCAATAAATAGAATATGTACAAAGGACAAAATCCCTCAATTATAGGTTCATCAATGATATCCCCCAATTAAAACCATCATACAACATCAATGAAATCCCCAATTACAGCAATCATATAATCTAATTATGGTACAAGATATATACAGATATCCTATCTTGACAGCTACCTAGTATTGACACAACAAAGTATAAATTGCAGAGAATATAGTGTTTTCTTTTTGCATCTACTTTGTTGGTCATTTAAAAGAAAGACCAAAGAATAGGGAATTGAGGAAGAAGAAGAGAAGAAAGAAGCTAAAGGAGAAGGAAGGGAGTTGCTACTGGGAAAGAGATTCATAAGAAAAAATGAAGAGAAAGAAAGAGAAAACAAGGGAAAAAAAAAATTAAAAGACGTGGTTAAAGATTCGACCTGTATGACCGTTATATAACTTGACTTGATATATGAAGCATTATTTCAAATCAAAATGTACTTAATAATAATCATGTTAACAATATATTGGGTATAATTTGCTGGAGGATAAGAAGTTCAATTTTCAGATTTTATTAGTTTAAATGTCGAATTCAGACAAAAATAAATTTAAGGAGAAAAAAATCAAAATTTTGTATAATTTAAGATCAATTGACATTGTTTAGGAGCATCTTTCTTATAGTTTATATATATATATATATATAACGAAATTAATGAATAATTATTATTATTATTATTATTATTAGGAAAAAAAATCTTATATTATAGCTTGATTTATACATAAAATGTTATTATTTTCTCTACTTCATGTTTGCTTTAGATTATCCTTACATCAATAATATATTTAACCAATATTAATGATAGTATATATTGATAGTTAGTGCTGAAAAATGCTTTCTAAAATTAAAATTCATATTTTTATTCAAAAATAAATTACAATTAATATTGAAACTCATATTAAATAAATTACTTTTTTTTTTTTAATAAAAACACATAAATAATAAAAATATAATAAATAAAATTTTATTAAAAAGATTTTAAAAATAAATAAATAATTTAATAAAATTTACCTTATGTTCTTTTTAAAAATATATATATATTTTAAATAATTTTGCTTGAAGTCTTCTAGATGGCCCTAATTTTATATAATATATTTTTCTACTTAAGATTCGTTGTAACAATTCCTTATTTAAAATTGATTTTTTTTAATATTATAAATTATATGTATATATAAAGAAAATTAATATTATGTTATTAAATGTAAAAAAAATACTCTAAAATCTTTTATTTTCTTTTTAAATAAACATTTATAATAATTAGATCGACAGTATTTTTTTCATTTCTGAATTATGGTCCTAAATGGACAAGATATGTATGAAGGCAGGTGAATCTGTTGCATCATTGGGTTAATTCACCGGGAAATTTTCCACAGTTAGATTAATCCCCTGAGGTTTGCCCACTAATACATGCCATCATGTAGTAATGCTGCCAAAGCTCAACAACTACTTGTCCCTCCCTTTTTCTCACCCCTTCAAGAAGTTCTTTCCTGATATAGTAATTGTTTCAATCTCTGATTACTAATGGCTCATTACTTGTTAAAATCGAAAAATGTTATTCAAAATCTCAAACCGAAAATGGTGTTTTCATATACGTTCTACCGGCGCTCTTTTAATTCTCCTTTTTCACAACATAATCAGACATTTCAATCAAGAAAGAACAAAGTCCCAGTTGCATGTCAAGAACAAGTACCAATTTCTTTTCAACTCTTGGCGTTCTGAATCCGTTAAAGCCCAAAATGAAATCAACCCCAAGAAAAATGTCGATGATTCCGAGGTATTTGTCTACTTCTTGTTCTTGGCTTTGTTTTTTTCATTTTTTTTTTTTTTTTTGCTTCTTTCATGGACAGTATATAAATTGTTGCAATTGCACTTGATGTGCTCTTCATTTCTTGAATTTTAATTGTCCTTTTACGTTCAATTTGTATGCTAATATGCTAGTTGGTTTACAACTAGAGTCAGTGGAGTTGTTCAACTGATGTTTTTTCTTTTCATTGGTTCTTATTTTAGAGCCTAATCTTACTGTTCTATGATGCATACTTTATTAAGAAGCTGTTAGATATGTCGTAGAAATATGGCACATAACGTTCCATATGGAATTGGATTAAGTAAAGACCCCACCTGGCTCAGGGAAAAATGAATATGTTTAAGTTGACAAATGAGATTATCCCATTACTAGTCTCAGTCTCAGATAGCAAGTTTCGTTACTGGAAAAAAGGCGAAGTCTATGTCAAATGTTGGTGCTTAGGACTGGCAAGGTAGTGACACGGCATTAGTTGAATATATAATTATATATGCACTGATCCACTTATTGCACCAGACCCAGGGGTGGGGCAAAGGGACAAGAGTTAGATGAAGATCCTTTAGGCCTGAAGTAGTTGTTATCAGAATACCCTCATTGTCATTGACAAAAACTGAAGCATAAATGTATCTGAAATGCAGAAAAATGGAAATGTCACTTCTTGCCATCATGGGCTGTTTAATGAAATATATGATAGATATATTTCCTTAAGTCTTGTTCTGTGGAAGAGCAAACTGCAACCTTTTTATTTTATGATGCAGAGAGAAGTTCAAAGTGATTTGGAGATGAAGTCCAAACATTTTAAAATTTTATTTTTGGAGCACTAACGTATCATAACAAAGAAAACAAAGAAGCTACTTGCAAGATAAAAGTTGAATTTTGATCTAGGTTGTTTGTGCAATTCAATAAAAATAATAGTTACACCTTCCACTCTTCTTTTGGCCGCAAAAAATAAATAATTGCAGCAAAATACACGGATGATTGTGTATTCTACACATGCTGAAGTCTAGATAAATGAAATTGAAAGTTTAGTTCTTGTTCTAATTTCATGACAATCTACCACACATCTCAAGGTGTTGCTTGGTCTGTTGAAATATGTTTCCAGAGTAGCCATGTTCAATCTGATATTTACTAATTTGAATTTGACAACTACATTGGCATTTTTATCTATTTCTGTAAGGAGAATGAATGCAAACTTTTAAATTTTCGTTGAGAACATCATTTTAGAATTTGTGTCCTTGGGCTAGTAGCAACTTTTTCGTTCCTTCTACATTCTGTAATTATGTATATATTTGTGTCTTTCAAGCCAAGGAATTGTAACCATCTTATTCTATATGGTAGGTTTTGAATCATCCTGGAGGAAAGATTAAGTTCACCTCAAAATCAGATTTTTTACCTGAATCTCACCGAGAGAGGATTTACTGCTACCGAGTCCTTGATGAAAATGGCCTTGTGGCCACTGGTAATTTTGCCCAGGTATTAAGAGTTAGTATATTAGAAGGATGCAACCGGTAGAATATAAGATTTTTGTATCGAAATACTACTACATGAATCTATATGCATATATAAACACATATAGAGGAATTTACACAATGGAATTACTTTGCATTTACTATTTTAACTGGATTGGCCATATGAATTCTTACTTATTTCAGATTACTAAGGAAGTCGCTGTAAAAATGTATATTGACATGGCCACACTTCAGACCATGGATACTTTCTTTTATGAAGGACAAAGACAAGGAAGAATATCCTTCTATGTTACTTCAATGGGAGAAGAGGCTATTAATGTTGCCTCTGCTGCAGCACTTCAAATGAATGATCTTGTCTTCCCACAGGTTCATCTGCATGTGCTTCATTATGCTTTCATCTTCATGTATTTTGTGTGTGCATGAATTTTAAATCTAAAGACTGAAATGTGGTGGGGCACTTTTACACTGAGGCATTTAGAGCATGCCATTTGAAACCCAGGAAAACATGGATATCCATTAAAGACATAACATCATAGGAAATTAGTAATTTTGTTCCGTTGATAAACCAATATCAAACTTAAAATTTTCTTTCTTCCACTAATAGAAAGTCCTTCAAAAGAAAGCTAGAGGAATGGAGGAGAAAAGAAGGGAGATTACTTTACATTAACAATATGCTATTGTTTTCTGGATATGGCTCTTTAATGGTGTCAAGGAAATTTCTTCTATGTTGAATTTTATTTTGGTGTATTAGAGTGCTCTTGACTGATGTTTTGCCTGTGCAAAAGATAGTGGGGGAATAGTTGTAGTTTCAGGAAGCGTCGGCAAGAGATTTAATCAAATCATTAACAAAGTACAAGTTTTGGATGAAGTATAGCTGAACAAGTTTCTGGAGTCTATGTTATTAGTGTAAATTCTCTAGAGAAATACTATCTGTAGAACATTTCAAGGTGCCAGTGCACTATCAAGTCTATTTCATACTACTGAGACACGACATTCATTCGTTGTTCAAAAAATCATTTCAAGATTATAATATTTTGTGTCTGCCAAGAAAACTATTGGCCATGTAATCCACATTCTAGAATGAGGCTATTATCATTTCATTTTCTCTTCTTGCAGATCCTCTGAAATCTATTTCCTCAAATATGATTTTCGAAACTTTTGAATCATGATATCCTCATATTACAGTTGTACAGAAGTTTCTAATTTACAGTTTATTATTATTTCTATTTTAAATCCAAAAAGCCCAGCGCATACAATATTTTTCTCACTTGTTCGGATTAAATTTGAATCAAGCCCATAAAACAGTGTACATTTGCAGCAGTTCCATACGTGAGCATCTATTTGTTTCTTAAAAAATCTCTGGCTTCAGTAATGTCACTTTTTCCTTCAGAAAGAACTAAAATTTTGGTTGGAGTAATGGATGGAGAAAGTTGTATTTGAAGGGGAAAAAACAAGGAAGCAATGTATAACTTTGGAACTGCCACAAAAAATCAATTAACTATTTTGGTTTTTGAGTTTCTTTCATTGCTCATGTAGGCAAGTCTGATTACCTACTTTTCTTTATTTCATGTGTTTAATTTAAGTTGTGCATATTTCCTATTTATCTGTAACTTTAGAGTTATATTTAAATATCAAATTATCAAACTCATTAAATAGATCGAGAACTGCATTTATTTTTTACCTGAGACTGTAATTTATCTGCCATTCTTACAATTAGGATTTCACTGATCATATAGCACTGTTAAAAAAGGTGAATTATTGCAACAATGCAAATTTAAGCTCATCTACAAAGACAAACAATAACTAGGAAAAGGGAAAAAAAAAAAAAAAAAAAACAATCAAACTGAATGACAAGTTGAAAGAATCACACTGCTTTGGAATTCAATGCAATTTAGTGACTCCTTTCAGTCCAATACATGTTGCTGACTTGTTATTACATGCAGTATAGGGAACCAGGAGTTCTTTTATGGAGAGGATTTACATTGCAAGAATTTGCGAACCAGTGTTTTGGAAACAAAAATGATAATGGAAAAGGAAGGCAGATGCCTGCACATTATGGCTCTAAAGGTCATAATTACTTCATTGTTGCATCAACAATTGCGTAAGATATTGATCTCTTAAATATGTGTAATGTTCTTGCTTTTAGGCCTCTTCTCTTTTACATGAAATATCGTTATTAAAAGCTTTATTGTGATACTATACTGCTCAAAAACATTGTTCTGGGACCAAAGAGTTGAAGACACATTTTGCATGTGAAAGCTTTGATATGAATAAAAACATTCCTATTGTCTAATTTTCTAATTTCAATTGGTAACTTCTCTTCAACGCTTAAAATGTAAAAAACAAATGAGAAAAGGGCCCTCACGTGTCCAGAGTATTTTTTTCCTATACTTAGGTAGACAATAATCTTTTTATCTGTTACCTGATTCCAGTACTCAGATTTTGCATGCTGTCGGTGCTGCATACTCTTTAAAGATGGATCAAATAAATGCTTGCACTATCACTTATTTCGTAGATGGAGGAACTGGTACAGTAAGACTTCATTTGACTTTTCTAGAATTATGTTAACTGATGTCAATGAAGATCTCATATTGCTGCTGTTTTATGATCATTATGATAAATTGATTTATCTAGTTCTGTTGGTTTTCTCTCCTTCACTTATTCAATTCAAGTTTGTTAAATCAAGTTAAATTGCAACCTCTTCTAAAAGCTTAACACACACCCCCACATGTGGTGTGAAGACAAATTTTCATAATAAGGCCCAAGACATAGACAATAATCAATTAATGGGGTCCTATCTTGAATGGGGGCCAAAGATAGGAGTTGAGTCCAGAATCTCACTTTGTTACCATGTTAAATTGCCACAAACTCTAAAAACTTAAGCTTATAGAGAGGGTTAACAAAGTTAATTTTTCTCGTACTCATATCTTGTTTGACTATATTTCTATATATTGGTTGGCACCACCTTATCTACAGAGGTGCTTATATGTATAGGAAACAAAAGGTTCAGATGAGTGGGAATGTCTCTGTATCCTTAAAATTTCTTTCATGTGAGATTGAAGTGATTTTGATTGATCAGTGATATGCTTATCAGCATTGAACAGAAGTATTGAATAAATTTATTGTTCATAGGATTATAGGATATTTCTTTTTCCAACTCTGTGTTCATAGGGTAGGATACTGGATATCTTTTATGGTTAGTTGGCTATTCCATCCTAACGCAATGTTTTGTGGCATTGTTTTGTTTTGAGAATTCCCACAACCCAAAAATGTCAGGCTGCATGCACAAGTGGAAACGGCATTCCACACAAGTCGTGCTATTTTATTTCATTTTGATACTTGCTATCATTTATCCATTTCTCTATGCCGTGAACTTTGCTGCAGTTATGGAGGCACCAGTAATTTTCTTCTGCCGAAACAATGGGTGGGCCATCAGTACTCCTCTTAGAGAACAGTTTCGAAGTATTTATCCTTTTTTCCTAATCTAATATCTGCACCAGTGTTCTTAATAGAGTCGGAGAGGGACTTTTCATTGTTGAAAGGTGATGGTATTGTAACCAAAGGTTAGGCTTATGGACTTCGTAGCATCCGCATAGACGGTAATGATGCTCTTGCAATTTATAGTGCAGTTGATGCAGCACATCAATTCGCCATTAGGGTGCAGAGACCTATTCTGATTGACGTAACATGTCATGATTTTCTTCTCCATTATGGCTTTCATGCAATACAATAACCATTAAAAAGGGCCCATACATACAAAGCATGAACATATTATAAGTTTTTGTCTCCATTGTAGCTTTCATGGCAACATAAAGGTTTATTTGTACTTGTCAATAGGCTCTTACATACAGAGCAGGTCACCACACTACATCAGATGATTCCACCAAATATCGTTCTGCTGAGGAAATTGTGCAGTGGAAAATGGAAAAAATCCTGTAACAAGATTTAGGAAGTGGCTTGAAAGAGAAGGGTGGTGGAGTGGTGAGTGAGGAAGTATTGCAAAGCCGTCTCAGGAAGCAAGTAGATTTTTATGGATTTGGAAATGGTCTCGATACAGAACGGACTCTCATTTTCCTCATTCTAATCTTTTAGTTGTTGATTTGAAAACCATAGTTATTATACCTTTGTTAGTACGAGAGTGCAAGTTAAAGATTGCCATCTCATTTGCTATCCATATAGATGGTTCATTTGTCTTTGTTTCCTGTATTTCCTATTCACTGTTTACCTGCTCTGAATTGTTCTTATCTTCTCACTAGTTTTGTGCCACGGAATAGATAATGGTATCACGAGTCCTCTCTGTTTAGAACTTTGTTTTGAAGTCCTAGTGAGTCTTTTGCCTTTGTTCAATTCTGATCCTCTTTATGCTAGTACAAATCATATCTTATCCTTGGAGAAAGGTGCATACTGACCAGATGCTAATGATCCCTAGTGACAACATGAGATCATTTTGAGCTGTTATCTTTTCATGTTAGACGTGTGCATGGTTCTCCATAATTGATTGATAATACTCTTCTCCAGGCACTGCATGCAGTTCAAGTTGCAGAGAATGAGGAAAAGCCACAAATGAAGGGGATTTTTACAGATGTGTATGATGCTCCTCCATCCAATCTTCGCGAACAAGAGATGTCTCTCAGACAGGCAATCAAAAGGCGTTCTCAAGATTATCCTTCTGAGTTTTCACTTTAATAACAAAGAAGATTAATCTCATTATGTATTAGTTTAACTTCCATTGTTGTGCAAGGGCCTTGAAACAAGCTAAAAAAGATGATTTACAAGTTTAGTTTGTGACATTTTGTCTCTTTTAACTTCAATTTCTTCAAGAAGTGTTCGTGATGTGATGTTTAAGATACCATGTCTAGCTAGCCTGCCATAGAAGTAAAGAAAATATACTAGGGGACTTATATTGCCAAAGTTTGTTCCATTGTGGACATTGAGAAAGATCTTAAGTTTGCCTTAGGAATACTCTTGACTGAAAATATTCCCGTATGGGTAGGGAAATGCTGTCATTGATAAGTTCCTTCCAGTTCTAGACATTGTTTGGGCAATAGTCAGCAATGATTCTCATTTCCTTTTCTAATTGTAATGTTTATGTACAGAATTGAACTAACAAACCTATTGCAGGCAGGCAGTTTTCATGCCAAAAATTTGTGAATATACCATCTCCATCATTTTTTTTTTTCTTTTTGCACCCCAAGCTGATGGGGTAAATTTTGGTTATGCCCAAATCTTTAGTAAGGGAAATCCTGAAATTATCTGCTAACATTCTCTTAAGACCATTCCAAGATTTATCCCAAACCTGACGGGTAGGGATAAATCCTGCTTGATGAGCTCCTACTAATTGGTGAATCGTCTCCTTAATTCTAGTATTATAATGGAGAAGAAACTAACTTTGGAGATGAAATCAATGAGCTATGGGCCAATATTTTTTAATTGAAATATGTTATAAGTTCATCTGGTCTAGGTGGCTAGAGAGGTTACATTAAAGAGATGGCTCTTTGATTTCTGCAAGAGAGACCAGAGCATTTAGATTAATAATGATTTCATTATATATTCTAGGGAAATTCAATTATGCTTGTATCACTAGTTTCTGTTGATTCTGGTGTTTGATATAAACATTTCAACTTTAGCTATCTCAATAGCCTCAATGTATATTTTATGTATGAATAAAAGTGAAGTTTTTAAATTATTTTTAAATTAAAACTTTTTTATGAGTTTTTAGTACATTAAGGTATTTTTAATTATCTAAATATTTATTTTTAAAGATATTTTTACTTACATAGTAATATAATAAAAATTTAAAAATTTTCACTTGTCTTAAAATTTTAAATGTATCTTGATCACATGAGCTAGTGGCAAGTATTCAATCCCACTTGAGTACACCAACTTGACAGCTTCTTGACAATCCTTTTCCACTGAGTTCATCTCTTGCTTATTGGATTTCTAACTTAATACCTTCATGAATTGCTCAAGTTACCCTTCCAATGGTGAGGAAGTAAAATTCCACTATTGTGCAAAAGCCATCTTTGGAACTCCTCTATGATTTCTCACTATGTTTGTAATGCTTGTCTTTTCTAATATCCACAAAGCATCCACATTCACTAAGGATTGTTGCCACACTTCTCTAGTTGGATTGGCACTTTGATTTGACCCAGAATTGAGGCCAATTTGATCATCAAAAAACTTGGTTGCATTGATGTGGTGACATTCCATTAGTTCTCCATTAGCTAGTTCGGGTTAGGAGATGTTGCAAACTAGTATGCTTTTGTTGGAAGATCATTTGATTCCCTTGTCTCCATGAATTCCATAGGACAACCATGATTTTGCTTATTTCTTCTCCAAAATATTCTGTCAATCACAACCCAATAATGCCTGCTGGCATGTTCTGCCCTTGAATGTTTTTCTTCATTTCCTTAGAACTCATTGCAATCCATAATTTCTTAGAAGCTTTGCAGTATACCAAAGCATGAGTGGCATCCTCTCTATTATTTTTGCACCGTTGACAGCATTTGTGAACTCCTAGAATTTTTTTCTCCAATTTTTCATTCACTAGTAGCTTGTTACAACAATATCTCAATAGTAGCTTATTATCTTTTGGTAATGCTTTCACTCTCATATTCTTTTCCATGAAGCTTCACCTCTACTAGGATCTGAGCAAGCTACCATGTTTTTGTGTTGATCACTAAGCATTTTCCAGACTTGATAATCAGTTTTGATGGTATAGGATCTATGCTATGTATGTCTCTAGATTTTTCCATATTTTGAACCAATATAGCTTGTATGAACCCTTAAATACTCTTAGCACTTCTTCAACCCTTAATTTATGGTCATTGCATTTTATTGTGCATTCTTGGAACTAATTCATTAGGTTTGGAGGTTCAATTTCATTGGAAATGTAATAGTCTCTCCAACCATGAATCAGGTTGCATATTCAACTACATATTAGTCCAAAATCTGATGATTTTACCATTAACTACTCTCCATTGAAGGCCTTGCTTTAGAAGTTCATTTCCTGAAAGTATGCTCCTTTTATGGGTGATGCATTTGGTGAACTATTAAATTCCAAAAATCTAGTGTTAGAAAAATATAATAGCTTTCAAAACTTACATTTTAGTGAATCTGATTGGGAGAAAATTGATCTCCAAGCTTGTTTAGTTGGCAATAATTGGTTAAAACCTCTCATATTGCTTTTTCATAAGTTTTCCCATCTCAACATGTATCTTTTTTTTCTTCCTCGGGTATACCTTCTCAAAACAAAAAAACAAAAAATTGCGCATTAAACTCATTACTTGATCTAACAATCCTCGTGGGATTTCATAGCAAGTCATATATAGGTTGGTACGAATTAGGCCACCAATTTGATAAGGACTGTTCTTTCAGCTTGTGAAAGATACCTTTTCTTTCCATCCATGCACTTCTTTCCATATTCTATCAATTATGTATTGTAACACCTCTTTTCTCCGCCTTCCAATCATCAAGGGCAGACCTATGTATTTATCTTGAGATTTGATGCTTATGAATGTTCAAATTTTGTTTTATATCTTGGCGGGTTGTATTAAAGACTACTTTCAGAAAAATAAATAATGGATTTGTCATAGTTGACCTTCTGGCTTGAGTTTACCTCATATGCCTACAAAAGATCAATATTCTTTCTGCCATAATCTCATTTGCATGTGCAAATAGTAATGAATCATCTGCAAAAAGCATATGGGAATCATAGGGACATTAGGATGAGTCCCAGATTGTTTCCTTCTTTTCTACCATTCTAATGAGAGCTAATAATCCTTATGCACACATTACAAATAAGAAAGGGAAAAGAGGATCTTCTTGACGGATTTCCCTACTTTGAGTAAAAGATTTAGCAGGTCTTCCTTCCATTAAGCAAAATTGAGAAACTTGCACTTTCAATATATGTCATAATCAAACTTCTAAAGCTTCTAGGAAAATGCATGAGGTCCATTACTTTGTCAAGGAAAGGCCATTCTATTCTATCATATTCCTTCTACATGTATAATTTCAAAACAAAGTGATTGGATTTAGACATAGCAAACTTCTTAAAATTGTGAAAAATATCATTAACTATGATTATAATATCTGTAATTAACCTCTCTTATAAAAAAGCATTCTAAGATTCATCTATAATACTAGAAAGCGCAACTTTAAGTCCAATACATATAAGTTTTGTGAAGTTAATTTGTACACAACATTGCAAAGACTAATAGGTAATATTGAGAAATCAACTTTGCATTTTTAACTTTTGGAATAAGTACCAAATGTGTATGGATTATATCTTTGAAATCATGACCATCATTTAAACATATAAGAACAAAATAACTTGCCTCATTCCTTAAGATGTGCCAAAACTTTTGGAAGAAAATTGTTTGTATTCCATATGGTCTAGGAGCCTTCATTGGTGCCATTTCATTATATCTTGCCTAGTGAAATTCTTGTCAAGAAAATTGTAAGATCATTGCTCAATGTTGTTAGTTCCATCACTACAAGAAAACAGCCGATCAGCGACGGCCAAATCCCTCGTTGAGCCATCGCTGATCCAGTTTAGCGAGGGCTCAGCAACTGATCTCCCTCCTCGCAATTCACCTCGTCGCCACAGCGACGGCCATCGACTCCCCTCGCTATTTGCGAGTACTTAGCGAGGACTGAGCAGTGGTCGAAATATTGGTCAACGTGAGGGTGCGATCAAAGTTGGCAACGGCTTAGCGAGGGCTTCGAATTTTTTTTTAAAAAAAAATTTATTTAAATTATCGACGGCATAGCAAGGGCTTGAGAATTAATTTTTAAAATTTTAATTAAATCAGCGACGGCTTAGCGAGGGCTGTTAATTATTTTTTTTAATTTTGTTTAAATCAGCGACAGCACAGTGAGAGCATTTTATTCTTTAAAAAAATTTATTTAATCAGCGACAGCCCTGTACTCGCAAAGCCGTCGCAAATTACAAATTTTTATTTTATTAAATATTTTTTTAATAAATTAATATTTCCTAATTATATTTATATTAAAAACTTTAAAATTTAAATAAAATAAC
>JAXGGT010000116.1:6465794-6477773 GCA_035583425.1 Marsdenia floribunda | reverse complement strand
ATTTTTTCTTTCACAAAATCTTTGTGTGGGCAAGTCAAATTTTGTGAAAAAAAGACTAAATGCACCAACTTATTATACATTGGAGACTTACTAAATAAAAAATAAAGAAAAGAGACTAACTACGCTAAAGGCATAAATATTAGGGACTAAATTCACCAATGATCGAAAGATTGAGGACCAAATCTGCAAATTTTTCTAACAGAATCTGTCAAAAAAGACTTTGTTGTCCAATCGTAAAATAGTTTGAGACCTTAAAAGTTAAAAAAAAACTTTTGAGACTAAAGTTGCGAAAAATAAATTTGTTTGGGACTAAATCCATAAATGCTTCTTTTTAAGTTTAAAAACATATTTCACAATTTGTAAAAATATAATAATCTATAAAATTAAAATTAAAGTTAGAAACTGCAATTAATTTTTTTTTTTATTTAATTATCTCGTTTTCTCCCAAAAAATATAATATAATAAATAATAAATAAATATAACGTGGTCCTCCACTCGTGTCAATTTTGTAGCCCATGTTGTCTCAAGTTACCGCAGCAGCGCATAAAGAAGAGAAATGGCTGCCCCCGCCTTCATATTTCCATCCCCGAGGCCTTTCCATTTGAGTTCCTACTTGATATCAACTTCCAAATTCACAGGAAAATCCGCTTTCAATCCTTCCGTCAGAGCATTTTCAGCTTCAGTAAAATCTGCTGGTTCAACAATGTCTTATGAGAATCAACTTGCTGCTGCCAAAAAAGCTTGTTCCCTTGCAGCTCGTCTCTGTCAGGTACTCTGATATGTTCCTGTTGGGTATCTTCGGCTGATATGTTTCTTTTGGGTATCTTCTGCATTCATTACTTCATTTTTTCGTCATATATATTGTTCTTTTGATACTTCTTCATGTTTCTCCGCCCCCCCCCCCCCCCCCCCTTTTTTTTCGTGTTTAATTTGGTGTCAATTGTGAAATTGGTTCGAACCCAGATGCCAGATGCTTGAATTGTGTCGTTTAGTCGTTTTTATTTTATCTGCAGATAAGATTGGAATGTTGCAACTTGATTGTTTTTCGTCTTTTTACCTAACCATTTAAGTTCTTTTAGATTTTGATTTTACTTGTAATTCTTGAGTTTGGATGAGTTCCTTTGGCAATACATTGTGATAATTCTTGAGTTCATTGGTAGTAAACTATCAGTTTTGGTAAATTTGATTATTACCCTTACATAGCTCAACCAACTAAACGGATTCTAATTTGAAGGTGAGCTTGATCAGATGCAATACCATTCCTCCCCCATAAGAGTATTTTTCTTTTAATCTTTTTTTCACCTTTGAATTTTGTTACAGTATTGTTTCTTTTATTTATTTTTTTTAGGTAAATGGTATATTAAATGAAAATAAAAATGAAAATAAAATGGGCGTAAATGTTACAATCTTTCTATCTTTCTGAAGGACGAATAAAGAAGAATTGCAATTCATTTAGCAAGCAGTTTGAGAAGGTGATACTTAATAAATACAAAATTAGCTTATGTTTGGTTGGAATTTTATTATGAAGGTAATTAGAGATGAAAAGTCAAGTTATCGGAATATCTCTTTCATCTTATTTTCCCTTTCCCTGCACACAAATTGAAAGAAGGAAAAAGAATATATTGGCCCTGTTGAAGAATTTGCATCTCTCCCCGTTCTTACCATGATGGTTTTTTCCAATGTGCGTTTCACATTATGCATTTGATCAGTGTCGCAAGAGAATATCAGTTGTTTAGTTAGTCAAGAGAAAGCAGGCTGTTTGATGCACGGATGAACAGTGTAGTGGTTCAAGGTATGGTAGGTAAAGACCTGCTAGGTGGATGCTTCAAACTAAATGATTTTCTAGAGCGTCTATTGAAACCTTTTAGGTGTTTTTGATTCTGATCTTGACATCTCATACAATTAAGTGCATTTCTGCTCTCTCTCTCTCTCTCTCTCACACACACACACACACACTGAAAGTAATAAATGAACATACTAGAGTGATAAGCTAATTATGCATTATCATTTTATGTGGAAGTTGAAACTGTAGTTATGGAACATAGGTTAGTGCCCTATTTCACCTATAGGCTAAACCCTCTTCAGAAAGGCTGACCTTCTGCTAACATCATCTTAACTTGCTTCTGTGTTTGTAAACTTCCCTTTCCAAGCTCTAACATTTTGCTACATTATTTGTCCATGATATGGAGGAAGGTGGAAGATCTTCAGGGATAAATAATTGGGAGATTGGAAGAAGGTAAATAGGTTTTTCCTATGTGGCTGCTGATTGACATTTATGAGGAAATATACAGTTCTCATGGGCTAGGTGTCTCTGGGTTAAGATATAAAATATAGCATGGTGAACCTTAGGAGTCTTTGGATCAAGAAGGACAACATTTAACATTTCCTGTGGTATAGTATAACAATAACATAGCACTGGATATTTTCATACAAATTCCATCTATTTTTAGTTTTTTTTTTTTCCCCCTTTTACATCATGGATTATAAACTTGTGAATGAAGTCACAGCAGCCTTAGTTATCGTCACAGTATAGGAGGTGAAAATTCCTGAGCTATAGAATTCGTTGGGTTGGTAATGGTTAGTAGGTGATAATTTTGCTTGGCTTATATATTTCCTCGATTCTAGACTCCATTTTATTAAGTTTTAGTGTTAATCTTTTTCTCTACTAATAGTCTGCAATGCCAAATATTTTGTCTTTTATGCATTCACACTCTTTTACATGCTTGATCACTTGGGATCAATCTGTATGTCAATTTTAGTATCTTTAGAGAGGACTGAAAATCCTATACAATATCACATACAGTATCTTGTTGCTATTGTTCTACTAGATCATTGGAGTAATAATTGTCCATACTTAAATTAGTAAATGGTTTTGTCATCATATTATCTCTTTCCTTCCAATACTAGTTGAAGATGGGTTGAACTCTGCAACAACCCCTTGTTTATAAACAGTCAGAGGAACATTGGTGCTTTTTTGTGTTCTTATGCCTACTAATAGAATTAAGAAAGGTTCAGATGAGTCATGATAGGAATACTTTGCCAAATGTCTTTAATTCCAAATATGTGCAAATATATATATATATTGACAGTTATTCTTTTGTTCTACACCTATTGTAAAAAATGTTGTTAATATTTTCTATTTTTATTTGGTCCAATTTACTTATCAATTTTGTAAATCAATAACATAATTAAAGTCTTTATTCATCTTTTATCTACAAAAAGAAAAAGAAAAATGAGTAGAGAGCAAAAAAAAAAAAAAAAAGAATTGTTTGTTAAAAGATAGGGTTACTAGGGTCATTTTAACTTATGCTTTTCTTAATCCATATGCAGAATTCCCAACATTTTTGGATAGGAGGGAGTAGTAAATTCTTGTTTCGCATCTTGGGCTTTATTACTATGCATTACTATGCTGAAATTATATTAAGCTTGCTTGCTTCTCTTCTGCTCATTTGTTCCAAAACTTGTTCGTTGTGCAGAAAGTTCAAAAAGCATTGTTGCAATCAGATGTCCAATCAAAATCTGATAGAAGTCCTGTAACTGTAGCTGATTATGGTTAGTAACAGCACTTCCTTATTTATTTATTTTGGCTTATTATTTCCATGTTGACTTGTATTTATGTATACTATTATTACATTTAAATTAAACAATCTAACAAATCTTCATTGAATCAATAGGTTAATATGCTTAAATCCCCTGACCTTCTCTGTTTCTTATAATTGTCATTTCATCTTTCTGTACTTCTGTTCTAAAACCAGTGTTTTCATTCTTTTGTAATTCATGGAAAGATTATGTCTACATACCTGATAGAAATTTTCATCCTAAGATGGTTCTTCTTTTCAAGCATTTTGCTGATTTTAAAAGGTAATGTCTCTCTAAAAAATATTGATTAAATAATATATAAGTTTCTATATGCTTTAATGTTTCTACTTAAATTGTTTGTATGTAGTTTTAACGTACATTATTCATATCCAGTCACAGTAAAACACTACTTTTATAGAACTGGGGGCATTTATGTTTATTATCTCTTCCAGAAAACTTGCTCTATCCTTCACTCTATAAGAACTATAGCTTGTAGTTTCCCAAAAAATAGCAGAAAATAATATTTGGGAATCTTTGATTATAGCACAACTGAAATTTCCAAAAAACTTTCAAAATAGCAAGCAAGATAGGAGCAATCTGGAGTTTGCCAAGACATTGGCAATGATGTTGTGGCTTTAAACAACTTCCTCTTACCATCTTTCGAGAGAGAAGGATTATACCAGCAGATTATTTGGAGTCTATGAGTAGTGACATTAACTAGAAATTTTCTGTAAAAGAAGTGTAGATTTTTTTAATCGGAAATGATTCAGCTAGATGAAATTACAGAAGTAGAACATCATAAGGTTCTGTAAGTTTGCGGTTGGGTCATGAAATCTTAAAGGAAGATGCACATGATGGATATTTAGTTGATAAGCCAATAAAGAGTAATAGGCAGTAATCTTAAGTAGTTAATGTTGAGAGCTAAGTGGTTTTTCCGGGAAACAGAAGCTGAAGGGCAGAAAATTGTTCTAAAATTCAGAAGCTTATATGGTATCATATACAATAAGGGCATGTAGGGTTCTTACAATCAACGCTGTCAAAATTAGAATTTTACTTCCTAAGGATTTCTACAGCACTGGGAAGTCTATCCAGTCAATTCCCTTATCATGTTCTGCTACCAGACTGAATTGTTCGTTTAATCACGCAATGAACAACTGTCATCAAGGTTGTAAAGTTGTTGTGATTAAAAATTAGATTTCGCCCGTTATGTTGTAGTTTCGTTTGTTGTGGTCCCTTTTCTTTTTATTTTTAACCAAAGTGATCCTTAAGAATTTTTGATCAAACCTAAATGGTCCTTTCTTTGTTAAGTAGCTAACTATTAGTTAAATTTAGGTAATAAGTCATGTGGATAGTAAATGGAAAGTTAGCTTTTTTACGGGGCAAAGACCATTTTGATTTTGCCAAAAATTTTTAAGGGATAACTTTGGTTAAAAATAAAAATAAACATAAGAGACCACAATAGAGAAAACTATAAAAGGGACGAAATTAGCTTCTTATCCTAAAAATTATAGTCTATGGACGAAATGAAAGGAAGGATAGAAAAGTTCAATCATTTGTATGCTTCTGGATGTTCCCATGGTCTTAATAACTCTTATTATAGGGCCATCTATGCTCTTTAATATCTATTTGTTTCCCCTATTCTTCTGCCTATTCATTTGGAAACCCATGAACTCTGACATATGTGGATACAAGCTAGCTTGCTTGTCCTATTTTGGTTAAATTGATTTTATTCCATAACTTTCTAGTGCCAGATGTTTCTATTCAACCATAACTTTGCATGGTGAAACATTTTGCGTTTGTCTTGAGAAGGGAAAAGCTAATAATTGACATTAATGAATTTGTCAGGTTCGCAAGCTCTGGTAAGCTTGGTTTTGCAGAAAGAGTTGCCATCAAGTTCGTTCTCTTTAGTAGCTGAGGAGGTACTTTTTGAGCCTACCATTCTTTATAAATATATGTACATATATTAGAGTGGCAATACGGAACAAGAAAATACATACACCCCATGGTTTGGGTTGGGGTTTTCATAGGTTTTGGTTGAAGTAGGTCAACTCGTTTAACTTAAACGTTTTCAGGTTTAAGAATAGGCTTAACCCGCAAACTTGTTTATAGCCTGATAAGTATCTTCTTCTTCTTCTTCTTTTTTCTTTCTTTCTTATATCTAAATCACTTTAAATTATTTGAATCAAGTGGTCTATATTTTATAAGGTTTACGGGTTCTAATTTTTTTTTTTTTTTTTTTTTTGGTTTTGTTTTGTCCTTATAACCAAATCACTTTTAGTTATTTAAATTCAATGGTCTATAACTTGCAGGTTTGAATTCTTGTTTCTTTCTTGTTCTTGTTCTTTCTTTTCTTTTTTTTTTTATGCTAGAGAGTTTATTATTTAGTAGGTTGAATAGGTAAGTTGGTGGGTTAAATAGTGAAATTTTTAGGTTAGGCTTATGTTGTCTCATGCGTGTTAACACATTTATTAATGTGTGTTGTATGCTAATTGAGAAATTTGGACATGTTTAGTTGGTTTGGATTGGTATGCCAAGTATAAATACTTTACATTAACATGACATGATAATCTGAACCCAACTTGATACCCACTATATCTTTTATTATTTTATTTAAATCTTGGAAATGATTTGATTGGTATAATAACCTATGTACAAGAAGGTCCAAGTTTCACAGACTAGGATTTAGTTGTGACATGATGTAGTGGGTTCTTTGGATACTTGTAGTTTAGTTTACAGAGTATCTTAGACTAGGCTATATTATATTGGAAAGTGGGGTTTTTGATGGTCTCCGTAACTAGCCATGGAGTGATGACAAATAATGTAATTCTTGAGAAAGTGATTGCAAGAAATTAAAATGTAATCCAGGTAATTTTCATCTGTTTGATATAACGATAAAAGGATTGTCAATATTGTAGCAAACTATTCTTTTATCTTTAATATAGAGGGGGAAGTTATGACCCACCTATTTTTTGAATGGGCCTCTTTGTATCAAATAATGAAAGTGAATCTCTAATGAAAAGCTAAAATGTATACCCGAATATTGGAAGGCAAGTCCACCCTATTCCTAAGGGAGTGAGTTTGCATTATACCAATTGGTGAAGGTAATATATTTAAACAGGAAAAGAAAGAAAGATGGCAACTTTGGCTTGTTTGTGAGAGAATTTCTCTACAACTAAAATAGGCAAATTGGCAATTTTCTTCCCTTAACTTAATTTTTATGTGTTGTATCTTAGGTCCCTCAATTTTTTTTTTTTTTTTTTTTTTTCTATTTTAACCTTTTAAATCCCTTAAGTTTTTAATTTTGGTAAAATAGGTTTTTCTGTCCGTTAGTTAATGGTCAATGTTAGTCAAACAAAAAAAATTTATATTGGCCCTCAATAATTGTGCTAAGAAAATAGAATTGTGTTGCCCCATAATTTAGTGAAGTATTTGTTGGAAGAGGATTATTTAGAAAACACAATATATATAATATTTTCCTTATGGGAGGGAGGCTACTTTTGGAGAGGAGTAGTGGGAAAATATTTTGAAAGATAGATTTTGACAGAAGAGAACTTTTATTACCACAAGAGATTTCTCTCTTGATTACAAATGAGCTAGACCATCACTACTTATGGTATTTTTTTTACACAATGGTGGCTAGGATTTATACAATCTAAAGACTAACATTGCCCATCTAGAGTATTTTACAAACCTCTTTATAAAATATCTAGATTTTTTCCTTTTACAGAATTCTAGAAACATTTTTAGAATTTTCTTGAAAGCTTCTAGATCTTGGGCTTCAAAGTATGGACGTTTTATTTGGGCTCCTTTAATTTACTTATTTTCTCTAAATCCAAGATCTTATTTTGGCCTGATTAATCAAGTTTATGTCCAACAGTATTTAGCTAAGAGAAAATTGTTCTTGACTATTTGTTTTATAATATTCTCTTTCTTCATAGCTTTTCGTCTGGGTTGCCATGTACCTTAATTTGTTTGTCATTGATAACATTTTTTGCTTGACTACAAGATGATTATTTGGGATAAACTTAGGATTCTGAGGACCTGCGCAAGGAAGAAGCGCAAGAAACACTGCTGCGCATTACAGCACTAGTGAATGAAACTTTTGCTGGTGAGGGGGCATCTCCTGTATCTGTTGAGGATGTGCTCACTGCCATTGATGCTGGCAAATCTGAAGGGGGTTCCCTCGGTCAGCACTGGATTTTGGACCCTATAGATGGTACAAAAGGGTGAGTGAAAATTGTAAAAGCTACCAATTCAGCTTTTATTTTGTATTCCAAGAGAAGTATTTGGTTATCTGTAGGCCAGTTTACTTTATTTAATACCAATCTTCTTATATAGCTCGACATATATTCTCCTGCATTTCTTAGTCTAAAACTTGGAAAGAATGCAGCATATGGACAAAATTTCTGGCCTAGCTCTCTTAAACAGTTCTCTGCATGTCTGAATGGTTTTATTTAGCTTCTTTCGTGTAACTGTAGTTTCCATTTTCTTCATAAAAAATTTGCAAGCTGTGCCATGTGTTAGCCAAGTTTCACGGGTGTTTCTCGTTTCTGGAGATGAACTTTGTGCTTATTTGTATGTTTTGGTGCCTTCAATTTGCATTTCTGTAAACCCAATTGGAAAAAGCAATTCCATGGCTCTTTCTGTGACTCAGCATGTGAAAGTTGGTTGCAAAATTAGTATCGAAACTTTTTATCGTGCTGCCCACTATTTCAGTCAAGTACTTCATTTCAAGGATTATTCTATAGAATAATAGAGTTCAGGATCTAAGTGGTGCAAATATTTTCTTTATGGCAAGGTCAATGCTAATTATTTTTGTATGTGAAATATTTAGTAGCATTGATTGGACTGATATTAATGTTCCAACTAAATTCAAATACTAAGTACTTTTTGTAATTTAAAAACATACTGCAGTAGTGTATGCGAACTTTCTCTTTCTCCCTTGCACCTGCAGTAGCATTTACATGTTTCAATCTCTTCATCTCTCCACGTCTCTCTCAGGGTGGGTGAGTTATTGTATGACACAGGTTAATTGATTAGACAAAGATCTTTATGTGCCAGTTATCATTCATTAGCTTATTTGTGCTATTTCTTTCTTAACTTCACTTTTCTATGAGGCAATAAAGAAAGCTATATACAATATAGGAAACAATGAGGTTTAACTGGTTCAATAAAACATTATCAGTCTTCACTCAAAAAAATTGAGTAAAATATACAATCATTGAGGCAATGCATACTAGACGTCTTAAAATTCATGGTAAGTCTTATGTTTCTTTATCTGAAAATTAAGTTTAAAAAATGTATGGAAGCACTGGATTCATATATCACTTTTCATGAGTGCTATATTATACTGAAGGTTTCTGAGAGGAGACCAGTATGCAATTGCACTGGCACTGCTAGATGAAGGGCAAGTTGTGTTAGGCGTCCTAGCCTGTCCTAATCTTCCTCTGCAATCGCTATCCTGCCATGCTGAGTCCGATATTCAAAGCAAAGCTGGGTGTCTTTTCTATGCACAAGTTGGTAGTGGAACTTACATGCAATGTTTTGACAGAACCCCACCTCTGAAGGTTGCTCATTTTTAACCTGAGATAACAAAAAGTTCTTTTTTTTCTTTTTTTTTCTGCTCTCTCTAAATATATATATATGTATTCTGTTTTCCCTTTCTTTCTTAACTATTGTAAAGTCCAAAATGCATTGATTTTTTTTTTTTTTTTGCTGTGTTGCTTTCAGGTTCATGTTACTGATACAGAAAACCCTGAGGAGGCATCATTCTTTGAATCCTATGAAAAGGCTCATTCGATGCAGGATCTGACAAGCTTAATTGCAAAAGTATAAAGGAAAAAGAAATTACCTTTCTTCTTTTCCTCCCTGACTCTGTTTCTTTCTAGTCTATTTTCCATTCTTAAGCTTCTTAAATATTTTTTTTATATAAACAGAAATTGGGTGTAAAAGCACCACCTGTTCAGATAGATAGCCAAGCGAAGTATGGGGCTTTATCCAGAGGCGATGGAGCAATATATATGCGCTTTCCTCACAAGGGATACCGTGAAAAGATATGGGATCATGCAGCAGGATATATAGTCATTAAAGGTATTAAAAGGAAATGAAACTTACTTATGCATTCTGATTGCGCAAGCTATTGAGAATTTGAAATATTGATATTGGTGTTTGTTGCAATGTGAATGATGATGCAAACTATTTGAGGATATAGAGAAGATAAAAGTTCTTTAATGACTAAAAGTTTGCATGCAGGAGAGGGTGAAAAGTTAATAAGTTCTACAGATTCCCTTTTAAGTGAATGAGTGTCCTAAACTTTGGGAAATTTGCTAAGATTTGGCTTTATGTATATATATATGTGTGCGCGTGTGTATGTATATTGTGATAACTGGAATGATTAATTTAATATGTATTTCATGCATGCATTATGAAACAAGTACAGGAGATGGGGTTGGATTGTACTTGCTTATGTTATGTGTGTATATATATATATTTCTGTGCAGTTAGAATCTTAGAACTAGTGGTGATTATTATAAGTACATTTCTGCTTATATCATGTTAGTTACTGAAAGAAACTCTTGAATCTTCAATTGCACAATCTCTGTTTGATAAACATTGCAGAAGCTGGAGGTATCGCAACAGATGCATCCGGAAATCCTTTGGATTTCTCGAAAGGAAGATATCTAGATCTAGACACCGGCATAATTGTTACAAACACGAAGCTAATGCCAGCATTGCTGAAGGCTGTTCAAGAATCTCTGAAGGAAAAAGCTTCTTCCTTGTAATGTTAATGATATAAGTCTGTACTGCACCTAAATTTCCTGTTGATATTGTTGTCAAGTTGCTTGTATCTCATCACAAATTGAATTTTGGGGAGGAAGACCCTACAGGATCATGCATGGCATGGCAAGGCAGATTTTCTCTCAAACAGGTAAACCATTTTCATGGATTTTGCATAGTATGCAGCTAATGGTTAATGATTACACATTTTTGCATGGATGAGGGCGATTTCAAACTCGCAAGCTCAATTAGAAAAATTCCTTAACAAAAGATTAAATGAAAATTTTCTATTTTGGTATTATAATTATTTTTGTTTCTTCAACTTGGTCTTAAATCTTAAAAAATTAAGAATTTAGCGTTATAACTATTTTCGTTTTTTGAATTTGGTCCTAAATTTTAAAAAATTGAGAATTTAGTCATATAACTATTTTTGTTTTCGTAAGTTAGTCTTTTCAACCAAATTTGTAGGATTTTTCGGTTGTTTAAATCAAGTAAAATGTAATGAGAAAAATACAGTATTTTACCTCTTGTTATAAAATGTCCTTATAAGACTAATTATATATTTCTCACCTGACTTAAACGATCGAAAAATTTCACAAATTTGGTCGAAGGACCAAGTTAAGAAAACGAAAATAATTATAAGATTAAGTTTTTAATTTTTTAAGATTTAGGATTAAGTTCAGAAAACAAAAATAGTTATAAGACCAAGTTCTTGATTTTTTAAGATTTAGGACCAAGTTTAAAAAACAAAAACAGTTGTAGGACCAAAATAGAGAATTTTTTATTAAATTATTTCAAATAGATGATTGCATTGACATTTTATATTGGGATGAAAGTTATTTAGAAAGAAAATAAATAAGTAAATAATGTAAGAGTGAAAATTTTTAAAAATTAATATTTATTGAAGACTCGTATGTCGTATTTACTTATTTGTTCCCTAATTTTTTATTCATGATAGATTCTTATTTACTCTTGACTTCTTTACTTTATAGTTTTAAATCTTTTAAAGCTTTACAATTGTATCTTAAAAACACAAGATCAATATATTCTTTCTATTTTTCACCAATTTATAATTAATTTTATAACACGTTATTAGTACGAATCTCTATCATTAGTTTTTGTAGTAATTTTTATGAGTCTATCACACCACTGTGAGAGCTTTACCAATAAATTTGAAATTTGATCTAAGAATCTAAAATTTGGAGTTTGACTCAAGAAGAATAAGAATGTATGTTATATAAAAAGGTGTGTAATTTTATTTTTATAATAAATTTGTGGTTCTTCAACGTCACCAAAAAGATTTTATTTTTACATATATTAGATGCTAAGATGCATCTAATTAAGACATATCTGGTAGAAAATGTCATTCCAAATAATGATTAAGACATGTTTAGTAGACATTGTCGTTCCAAATAAAAAAATGAGATATAAAAGACTTAATTGATTTGACTACTAGAAGATAGTCGTAAGAAAGATTCGACTAAAATGGTCGTAGAAAATATTCGACTACTAGAAGATGGTCGAAATATGGTTGTAAAAAATATTTGACTTTCAGATGATAGTTGAAAGATATTATAAGAATATTTTGGCCACTAGAAGATGGGCATTTTCTTTAAAATATAG
>JAXGGT010000116.1:6402265-6415872 GCA_035583425.1 Marsdenia floribunda | reverse complement strand
ACGCATACGTCATGTGCGTTATTTATCAGAGTGGAAGAATTTGTTCTACTACAGCTCCAAATCTACTCAGAGTGATTTCTTCTTCAGTTCGAAAGTTTAAGCTATAGAGAAAGGAGAAAATAAAAAGAAAAAAAAAAGAGAGAGAGAGAAGAAAAATAAAAGGAGGCAAAGGAGGAAAGAATCGGGGGAAAATTAAAAAAAAAAAACGCACATGTCTTATGCGTTTTTTATGATGACATGATAAAAACACACATAATAGTTTTTATTTTAAATTTTTAATAAATAGGGGCATAAAAACCCAAATTAATGCAATCAATACGTAAGAACTATTTTAACTATCAAAAAAAAAAAAAAAAAACGTAAGAAGTACTTTGAATTTTAGGGACATTATTGCTTGAAATTGTGTATAGATTCTAAGAAATATAGATTGTATTAAAAATATTTTTAAATAATTATTCATGTAATTGAATTTTGATGCTGCTTATACAAATGGGTCACCTTCACCGGAGTGATCCTCCGAAATGACACCGGGCTGATTCTGGGAGCTTGGATTAACCACTTCGAATCTGAGAATTTGTTTTGTGCAAAGACTGAAGTGGCTCTCCAAGCTCTTCTTACTGCCACAGACATAGTCTGGATGCAGTTACCATTGAAGGAGATGCCTTTAATGTTGTTATGGCCTTGAATGGGTCTATTGACTTTGAAGACTGGCGAGCTATGCATCTTATTTCCAGAGGCAGAATTCTGTTAAGTCAGCAATGTCTTTGGCAATTAACTTTTGTGCCTCGTGACTGTAATAAATGCACCCATAATTTAGCTAAGTGGGCAAAAAATGCTAATTTTTGTGGGCCTGTCAACCTTCCTCTACTTCCACCGGATGTCTGGTGTGAAAGAGGGGTTCTATAGAGTCCAGTTGTGTGTACTGCGTTCCCACTTTATTTAATGCTACATCCAACTTACCAAAAAAAAAAAAAGAATATACAACTAAGATAACTAAATTATTTTAAAAAATTAGTTAGAAGAATTAAATCAGATAATTCTAAATAGTAATAAAATTTAATATTATAAAAATAAAAATATAAAATTTGGTGGAATGTGTCAACTGTGCTTGCGTGGATGGAATCTTATAAAAGACATCTGCGAGAAGTTGGATACTTGGATCCATATATAATAATAAAATAAATTGTTTCTTTAGTATAATAATATTTTTTATGAGTTAAACAATTTGTGTGGAGAGCCTTTATGGAGGTTCCACTCACTCAAACCGTTTAAAGGAATTTATACTGCACAATAGGATTTACAAGATCCAGTTCAATGCCCAAGGAGAATAGTTCCTCAGGACACCCCTGATTAATTAATTGTAAGATAATATCAGAATCTAAGAATATGGAAGTACCCACCCCTTCGAGTCTATGTATGCAATGCTGAGCTTTAGCTACTCACCAGAAAGTTCAGTTAACTCTTGATGCATGTATGGGGATCGCCATCTACGAAAATTCATGTGTTGTCCTGCCTGACCCTTTTAACTATTCGTCGATATCCCAGTAGTTCCTCAACTGTGACATGTGCAAGAGAAGTTCATCTCTGCCCAAACCAGTGACACTGCTAGTCATGATCCAGGGAGGATGTCTCGGGAAGTTTTCCCGGATTAACTCTAGCAAATCTCTGATGTTCTCATCAGGTCTCTTTGCTTTGCCTCCTTTCATTTTGTCACATTTGGTGAAAACGAAGGTAAATGGTATCTGAAGATGTCTCATATGAAAAAGGAAGCAAAAGTAATTAGCCATATGGTGATGACCATGCTGCTAGCAGAGAATGTATTAAGAATTTGACGGCAGAAATAGCTTACCTTGTTGCGTCCAAGCCAATTTGCACAATCAAGGTCGATCTTTTGAGGTGGTACGCTAGCATCAACCAAAAGCAGGACAGAGACAAGTGTTTCACGGTTTAAAAAGTAACCTTTAGTGAATGAAGACCAATCCATTCTGGAAGCTTCAGAAGCATGAGCAAAACTGTTCCAAGCAGAAGGGTTGTGTGAGAAATAGGCTAGCAACTCTTCAAGAACCAAGCTCAAAGGTTCCTCAGATTCACAACAAGTCCCAAGGGAAATAAAAGCCAGAACCAAGTTGGTACTGGATATTTGAGTCTTGGACTTAGCTAAAAAGGTTATAACAATATCTCAAAACTGATTTGACAACCATCACTTTGTAAAATGAGTGGTAGCCTCTAAAACTTCACAACTAAAAGTATGGACAAGTCAGTGTTGTCCTCAAATCAGCAGGCTCTAAAGACTAGTTAGTAGAATGCAGAATTTTCTCATACACGAACCAGCGTTATTTATTTACAAAGATAATAGACTACATATAATGATGCAAAACAATGTTGGACTCAAGAGTTGAAAATACTTGGTCAAGGAAAGACCACTAAAATCTACTAGATAAAATCGTGGAAGTTCTAGTTTATGAGTCACTAGCTGCGGTAATTCAGCCATTTTTTCTAGACTTTTTAATTATTATTATTGTTAATTAGGGCTTCTCTATCGACATAATTTAGTTATTATCCAGTCTGAATTAGTTTTGGAGTTGATACTTTAAAGAAATTATCTATTCATTATAATATGACAATTTTAGTCAATTACCAAAGAGCTTATGGAATGTCCATTATAATCACAAACTTATTGGATGCCTTCCTCTCCCTCTTGATGTAACACTAAGCATTCTCTCTTATTTCCCATACTTTCTCTTTATTTTACTTTCTTCTTATACTTTTAACTTAGCTTTCACATAGAATCCTATTTGATTCCGAAGACTAGTAGAATGCAGAATTCACTCATGCATCAAATGGAGTGTTTGCGCTTTACCATCAGGTAGTGTTACATACACCCTAAATCTGTGATTGCACTTTCACTCAATAATGCCAAAATCTGGTATTCAGATGTAACAAGGAAATTGAAACCCAAAAACCATGTCACTAGCAAAAGTAGGCCCAAGTAAAGGTGTTTCAGTTGCCAAATTAATAGCTGCTGAAAGTCTAAGATACATTAACATGCCACCATCAATGTTTGTTGCAATCTAATTTGTACATTCTTTGGGGCTAAAGTGTTTTGAATTCTATACATAATCAACTGAGAACAATTTTGAAAATTGAAATGAAGTTTCTTACCTAAATTTCACATGCATAATAAGAATCTAAGAGTATGTTAGTGTAAGTTCAGAAGTAAGAAATGTCCACATAATTACAACACCCAAAGAGACACCAATGTAAGTCACCCTAGAAGGAATCCATCAACAGAGAGAGAATCCTAAATGAGTAAGCAAGGCAATCATTTTGACCCTTGATTGATTTAGATAGTGCACTTGCTCCTCTGTTTAATTTGATACCTCCTAGTGGTCAGCAATCTTGATTTGCCACTGCTTCCTACAATATGATATGCATACCGAAGTTTTAGAGTCTAATTAAACATCCTCCAAACTTCATGTTATACTCATTACTTTTTCCTGATAAATTTAATGCCTCACCTACTTAACAATGTAGAACAATTTATGTTGTGAAATAGTATTGAAAATATTGAACAAACTCCAAACTGTCATTATCCTACACAGTCAAGGATCATTTCTCATTTGCATTAGATTAACAGAAAATCTACAAGGAAGAATGAAGATGCTTAAAAAAATAAAACAAATAGATTGTTGGGGGATGAAAAGCACTAATAGAGGATAAAACTGCAGTGGAAAAACGTATAGAATAGCCATCAGAAAATTGGAACGATATGTCCTCCACTCAAAGTTTGTATAATAAAAAGTTTAACCAATATCTATAAAGAAAAAACAAACAAGGTCACCTAAGTAATCGAACAAATAGAAACATACAGATTCTATTCTTAAGAAACTATACTACACGGAGAAATTGTTCAAGTTACAAAGTTTTATTAGTCCTAAACTACATGAACAAAAAGCCCCATGGAAGGTCCTTTCTTTTTCATTAATAAAGGTTAAATCTGATGCATTGGGTTGTTTTTACCATTATGAAAAACCAGTAATGTGGAATGTGGTTTATTTCTGAAAAGGAAGAATACAATTAAGTTGAAATCAATCATTATAACCACTCAAATAAGTTAAGTTTCTCCTCTAAAACCAAGAGAACTTACCCATAACCAGGTAAATCCACGAGGTACCAACTTTTGTTCACCAAGAAATGATTAATCAACTGAGTCTTCCCTGCAACAAAAATCAATAAACACCGCCATCAAAACACGCGAGGAAAATGAAGAAAGAGAAACCCAGAAAATTAATGAATAAAAAAAAAAAACCTGGCTTCTTAGATGTAAGAGCAACCTCTTTCTTACGAACAAGAGCATTAATAAGCGAGGATTTGCCGACATTTGACCTTCCCAACATGGCAAACTCCGGTCGGTCATCTCTCGGACAATCTTTAGGCCTATTACTACTCTTTTCAAACTTAACCTCTTTAATCTTAGAATCACCTGCATAGGGACCAATCACAATATTCGAACCAGGCAAGACCATATCATCTGTAACCTGTTCTGGCTCCACTCCAGGAGGCACAAACAACACTTGTCTCACAAACCTCGTAGCATCCGAAATTGGACCAGGTTTTGAGGTTTTTGTAGCAAACAATGCACGGTTGGAGGAAGACGAGTGCAATATAACGGGATTGAGATTGCTGAGACAGGGGAAGAAAGAGAATGACGAGGTTTTGGAGGAGAGAGAAGAGGGATGAGGGTGGAGGATTGCCTTGAGCTTCAGACTACAGAGACGAGACCTGAGGAGTAGCAGCGTCATTAGATTGAACGGTGGTTTTTTGGGTCTCCTGTGAGTGGGTAATAGTTGTTTTATTTAGAAGCGTCTTCTTCGTTTTCGTCCCCCAAAAATGGGAGATTATCCAATTTAGCACACTATTTTTATATTTTCGTAACTTAGATCCTTAATCCTTTTTTTTTTTTTTTTTTCCTTTTTTAAAAATTTATCCCATATTTAATTCTTTTTTTTTTTACACAAAATATTTTTAAAAAATAATATAAAAAAGTTTTACCATTTTAGATTTTAAAAAAAGAAACAGAATATACGACAAATAGAATTGCAAATAACTGGGAGTATATCAATGTAGAGTTGAAAATGGGAAATTAGAGTAATTATTTACTTTTGGTAGTATTGATCTTTATAATTTTAAAAAATCAAATATGCAAATAATAATAATAAAATGATGAAAAGATTTTTTTTTTTTTTTTTTTTTTTTTTAAATTTGACATATTTGTACTAAAATTTGTTTCGAACTTATAATCTTCTTCTGGATCATAAATAAGGTTGTTATCAATTGACTGGATCATAAATAAGGTTGTTATCAATTGAGGTACGATTTCTTGACAAATCTTGAAAAGATTTATGGTGAATGATACCAAACGTTAAAATAAAAAAAAAAAAATTAAAAAAATCCTAAATGCACGAATTAATATTGGTGATTGTAAGAAGAATTTAAGAAAAATGTCTACCAAATTAGAATTAAAAGAGGAAATTTGGATCGTCTGGACTCTGGGGAAAATCTGTTTGCTGAAGAGGTTGACAACCTCGGAAGTCGGAAGGGTAAATTCAATTGGTGTTCGTTTCTACGGTCAAGTACTCAGATACATATCTTAAAAAAAATCCTGTTCAGAAAAACAGAAAATTTCTGGGAAAAATTTTCACTTTACTCTGCGACATGGCTTTACGCTCGAAGGGTACTTTTCGCATCCTTCTTGAATTTTTGGGTTCAGATTTTACCTTTATTTCTCTCTCTCTTTTCAAAAAAAAAAAAAAAAAAAAGGAAAAAGAAAAAGAAATTCATTTCGAGTATATTAAACTTCGAGGTTCAAGTTTGAGGGAAAAAGCTGGATTTTTGGTTGCCATTATATATATATATAAATTTAGGGATTGTATTTGCATACATTGTGGATTATGTTGAGTGTAGGTTAAAGAAATTTTAGGTAAAAAGGTTGAATGGTAGGACTTGCTGCAGGTGTTATATCCTACATGCATTTGGAGTAGTATCGGCTAACATTACGTGGTAATCATCTCTACTGTATTCTTCATGCATTTATAAGTAGCTCCACAATGCAAAGCCAAGAAAGGTTCTTGCAACGGTATCTTTTCTTTCTTTTGTTTTTGAAGGGGGGGAGGGGGCACTGGGGGTGAAGTTTAGGTTGGATTTCTCCCCGTGTGGAGGGTTGCAGAGACTGGGTTTTCAGATTTTTTTGTAGGGAAAAATCTTGATTAGACCTGTCATCTAACAAAATAATCAATCCTGAACATATAATCTTCTAGTTAGAACTTTGTAATTTGGAAGGTATGATGCTGTAATGCTGCATTGTAGACTTGAAACATTCAAGAATTTTGTGGGTTACTTATCTTTTTTTTTTTTTTGGTTAATAATGTTGGTTCTTTCACAAATCTGTTTGCTTTCTCTCACAACTAATTCTTCCAATATTATTATAGTTTTGCGAACAAAAGCTGAGAAATTTGAAAGGAAGGAAATGCTGAAGTTTAAGTTTAATCTTGAAGAAATGTCTGGCTTGGATTCAATACTTCAGGGTGTTTATGTGGCTACTCGTCCAAAACATGGTGATTATGAAGTTCGGAAGGACTTAATTCGGGTCTTTAACGAAATTGCAAAGGAAATATATGGTAATTATATATATATATATTTTTTTTTTCTTTCTCTGTTGTGTCAATCTGTTCCTCAAGTTTCTAATGTCATGCAATTATTTTGTTATAATATTTGTTTAAATCTGAATTTTAGGAGCATATAATGAGGCTCCAGTAGTGGAGGAATTTGGGTCTTTCTCCATGGATCTTTTTACTACAAGAAGTGACTTAGATATGTCTGTCAATTTTATCAACAAACGACTTGAAATCACCCGTGAGAAGAAGATTCAAACACTTCGGAAGTTTGCCAAAAAGTTTTATGTGCTACAAAGTAATGCCCAACTCCTACAGATCTGCTTTACCTGCAAATTTAGTTGACGGTGAATGGATATGTGGATATATGCTGTTATTTATTTGAACAAAATGATTTGGTACCTCGAGTTCTGTTGCTTGTTATGGAAAGATACTTTTTAGCAGCATCATGAGATTGTTAACTGATAGATTTCCAGATTTGTTATAGAATATTAGAAGACTAAACACTGAAAATTGCTAATTCAGTTTTGTTAGACATAGTTATTGTAACACGTGACTTCCCCAGGTGGTTGAGAATGAAAACAAAATTCTTAGATTTACTGTCTTCTAGGATGGAAGCAACCAAGTTAAAAAAGGAAAACCTTTTTTAGAGTGTGTATGAGAGCAATAAACTCAAAGAATGTAATACACATCCTCATTTATCAAGTAGCTCCACACTTTGTCCTATTTACACGCGATTCTTTCTGTCAGTTCAAATCGTTTCAGGTGAAGTCTGAGGTCTGTGGATGATTATTATCCTTTTGACAGTATCCTGATTCATTCACCACATTCAAAGCTTGAAGTACATAAAGGAAAATAATATATCATAAAATATTTTGGTATACATGTAGGATAAAGAAATATCAAAATGATTTTATTTCCACCCTGAAAGAAGATGTTATTCTGTGGTTAAACCCGAACTAACTATTTTCATAGTAAATTTCAGTCGAAATTATTTTTAAGTCATATTTCTTGACTAGTCTGCGTCCGTCTGATCTCAGCATCTTCATGCTTTAGGTAAAGGGCATGTTACTGGGGTTCATCCAATTACAACTGCCAAAGTTCCTATTCTAAAAGTTGTCGATCGTGGAACTGGAGTAGAGTGTGATTTATCAGTTGAAAACAGGGATGGCATTTTGAAATCTCGATTAATCCACATGTTTTGTTCAATAGATGAAAGATTTCAGAAGCTAAGCTTTTTGGTAACGGTTGAAAATTATTACTTTGATTTTATACATATTTACAGATGCGTGTAGACATGTTTGGTGAATATTATTTATATGTTATACGCATTACCGTGGATCATTTTCACAAGTTAATAAAGTGGGGGAGGGGAGGTGGGAGGGAAATAGTTATTTGGTGTTTCATCTCTTTTTGAGGAATAAACTGCTGAGTGATGTAAACATCTGCTGTTGGTTTAAAAGACCATACTTTTTATTTTTGTAGTTAGATGAACCCCAAAGACTTGGATTAATGTGTGTGAACAGGTTGAAGAATAATAAGAACTAAGGTGCACTTGGACAGCCACAATAGAAGGGAATAAATGTTTTTTGCATTCTTGGCAGATAACTCACTTGCCCTTATTTTTTTGCTATTTAAAAGTTGAATTTGAAATTTCGATGAAGTCAACTATCTAGAATACAATTGACCAATTTAGAAAATTTCTTAAATAAGCATTTAAGTGGGTCAAAATTTTAAACAGCCATTTGACCTGAAAATATCGGGTAATATCTGAAAATGAAATGGAGTGGAGGACTGAGAAGGTGAAGGTGGTTATGAAATGAGGTGCTTTGGGTTTTACTAGTATTCTTATTAGTATATTTGTAGGAGGAATTATTGGAACCTTTCTTTCAAATCATAATAAGCCTGGATTTATTTGCCCATTCATGGTATAGAAATAGGATGGATGCTATAGTCTCCTAAAGTATTTCAATTATATATTTAAAAGGAATTATGCCAAAGATTGAATGGTTAATAACATGAAGTTCTAAGCAAACGATTAGGATTCTAAATATTCCAAACTTGAGTTAAGCTCTATTCTTGGCAATGCAGCTTTTGCAAACATGTTTGAGAACGTATTATTATTCTTACTATACTAATGCTTGAATTTTAAATATGTACTTGACATAATGTGGCGATTTCTGGTCTCTCTAATTTCATAGCTAAACTTCCCTATTGTAGATGAAAACTTGGGCGAAGGCACAAAATATCAATAGTTCAAAGGATGGAACGTTGAATTCATTATCAATCATACTGTTGGTTGCTTTTCATTTGCAAGTATGTTACTAACTTCTTCACTGATTTGTGTTACTTCCTATAGTTTAATGATGATAAGATTCATTTGTGCAAGCACTATTTATGTAATTCCAATGGATTCACCTATCTCTTACTTGTGTTTCTGGTCTATAAATGATGCAATCTTAGTGGATATGAAATATGTTTGTTTTGCTTTTATCAGATTCATTAATTTTAGTCAAACTTGTGCCAGTATCTAATGCAAACTTGATATCGCTATCATCATTTTTCTGTTTTCTTTTCTTTTCTTTCTTCATTATCCTTTTTGGTTTGAAGAGTCAACGACACTTGACTGTGCAGTATAATTATTTGATACCATTGTTGCAGTTAATGTTTTAAAAAACTGAAATGTTGAACCAAAACAGTTTGACTATAGGTTTTGTCCAGTGGAGTTTTTTCACTTACCTTTTCAATTAAAAAAGAAAGTCACGAAACAGTGAGGGCTTTCGCATGGACTCTTACCACTTGCAGCACTTAGTTTCTAGTTTCTCCTCAAGCTGAATAATCAATCTGGTCAAAGCTTAAACTCTTGAATCTTTTCCTTTACTTTCCATGCTTAATTACATTTACAAATTGGTGGTCTGAATTGAATTTTCTTTTTTTCTTTTTCCCTCATTTTCTAGTTTATTTTCAATCTGTTTTGTATATTATTTCATAACTATTTTAGTGTATATCATTATTGTCATGCAGGTTTAACTCTTACAATTCATTTCTTTATGTCATTGGCTCAGTTACTAGTTAATTGGAGCCGACCACTTGTTGAACTAAGTGAAATCATGAATTCTCATCTTTATGGTTCAATGTCCACTTTGCTATTCAGTGTATTGTAGTATAAGAGGCTCAAAGCTTGCAAATGGCCCAATAGAACTGCAAAAGTGAATTAAAACGTGAAGATCTTAATCTGAATAGGTGATCATATAATAGGAATTTTGGATTTGGCTCATTATATATGTATATAATTTTTCAAAAGAGATCACCTTTGATGGTGGGGGCGGTGGTCAATTTTTATACATGCAGAACTTCTGAAGGCCAAAATATAACTGGCTCTGGTTATTCCCTTTAGATCCTAATTTTCAAATACTCTAATTGAAGAGGACAATTTGGTCATTTCATGTATATTCTTATCAAGTGTTCTTGCAATTTTATATCCCAAAGTTCAAAACCTTTGTCATTGTTATTTCATTTTTTGTAAGTTACACAAAATCAGGTAAAGATTTTTAAAATATAGATCTTTTATTACCCAATAAAAGTACCATAGATGGAAAAATTTTAAGGACAAAATACCATCAAGTGGACTTGTTTGAATAAGTTTATTAATTAAGATAATGCATTTGAGAAGAATATCATGAACAAAAAAATAGCAAATCATTGTTCATTTTCCCAAAATTAGCATATTTGGTTATTCATTAAAGTGGCCTACTTTTTCTATTCTTGTTCCACATGCCACTGATCTCATAACTGATAACAATACCACAACTTCAGATTTAACTTTGCTTTCTGTCTGGAACCATGTTCTTTTACAAAATTTCTAAAATTATTATGTCAAAAGAGAAGTTAAAGAGAGCTTCAGTTAATGAAGTTAAGTAACAAGTTTGAGTAGGATAGTTGTCTGAAATCTTAAGTTTATTCAATCCTTTGAAATCAAATCTTTTCTGGTCTCTCATTTTGCTTTGTTGGAGGTATTGCTTACTTTTGATAATAGGACAGGAGACCGTGTAAGTGCTTGTGAGGGAGTGTCGACCTCATACTTGTCTGAAACAATATTTGTTGAATAATGGATATTGAATATGTTTATCTAGCTGTTGACGGTGGACATCCTCAGGAAGATACCCTCCCATTTCTTGGTCTCTATCTTGTTTATCAATGGATGCCTTGTATATAAACAAATGTCAGTGGTGGTCCAACACGTAAATTAACTCAACCAGCATGCCTTGTGGGCATAACCCTTTCTCTTCACCATTGATTCTCATACTCCGCTTTACTATATTCACTGCCTATTTAGGGTCTTATAGTTTTAAGCACCGGAAGACATAATGCTTCCTTAAGACTTTAAAAAAAATGTTGATTTTGTTTTAATTTTAGGAGTTAAAATATCGGTTGATTTTCTTTAACATAGTTCTGGTACATAATTTGTCTGTGGTTGGATTTTAATTTAATAAATCTGTGGTTGCAGACACGAAAGCCTCCAATACTACCTCCATTTACTGCCTTATTGAAAGGTAAAGAGTTCTGTGCTTCAGATGATGAAGTCCTAAAGTCAAGGCATTTATCTTACAGTTTCCCACTAGTCAAGGCACATGCTGTAGTAGTCAATCTACACTTTTGGGTAGTATGAAACTTCAAATCATTTATGTATTTCAGTGAGTTTTCTGGATTCTGTATTATTCCCAGTTGACTTGAGTATCATTTCCTTGAAGGCAAACAAAATGAGTCTAGTAGAACAAATTTTTGCCTCTAAGTCACTTGATTTAACTAGCCTGTGCAGTCATTCATCTTGTTGTGTGTCCCCATGTTAAGTAATATTTTTTTTTTTTTTGCTCCTTCTTGTGTTAGGGGTTCTAAAGTTTGCCCTAATTATAGGAGACCTTTCAATATACCTCATAAAATCAATCATTAAATTTCATCCAAGAATCTAGTTTTTAGGTTTAGTTTATCCCACTACATACTAGTAGACTCTTTCCCTGAGGGCTTCATAATTATTTGGGCTTCAAATGCATAACAAATAGCACTTGCCGTTTTCTCCCTTCACAGCATTTTATTGATAAATTTGTTCAGTTTTCTTGAAAACAATAGCTATTAATCTTGATTGATTCTCCAGGAGTCATTTTCTGTCCTGATTTTCATGAATTTGGCACTGAATTTGTTATAAATACAAATTCACCGCTTCGTGAATTTTCTTTCTTTCCAATTGCCTTTACTTTAGACATTTGAATTCTTTTTGGCCTACTCACGTATTAATTTTAAAATATTATTATGATGTAATTTTAGATGGTACTGATCCTGCATCTGTGCTGAAGCTGGTTGATCAATTTGTCAACTCTGGAAAAAATAACAAAGAATCTGTTGCTGAGCTGTTTATTACTCTATTGATTAAGGTATATACTTTCAAGTTTCTGTAGTCCACTTATTATAGACACTGGTTACTGCATGTGTTAGTCTTATCAGGAGATTAAGATTTTTTTCTCTCTCTTTGAAATAATCTTTTCTTTCCCATTTGCTTGCAGTTATCATCAATTGAAAGACTTTGGTCCAAAGGTCTCTGTGCCAGTGTGTGTGAAGCATCTTGGAAATCCAAAACTTGGAATTCTAAAGTTGCATCCATTAGTGTAATTATTTTTTGCTGTTATTGTCTTACTTCCTGTTGATTTTTTTGGAAGACAAAAAGACACTAATTACATCAGTCTTGTGCAGATAGAAGATTTTACTGACCAGTCGCAAAATGTTGCAAGGGCAGTAGGTGCTGCAGAAATGAAATTGATCTATAAATCCATCCAACATTCCATGGGTCATGTTTTTGCATTTATTTCTAATCATATCGAAGGATCCAAGTTGCAGGAACTTTTGTTTGGCCAAGATTTTAAACTACCTCTACCACCAACTGGTAGTGCCAAGTTTACTGCAAATACAACATATCCTTCAAGTGTTTCTCAAGTTATTCATACCGATAAGTTTGGTCAAAATGCTGTGACACCTATGAATGCAAAATTTAGTCCATATGTGGCACAGCCTTGTGTTGGTCACCTCACCGAGACAAGAGGAGTACAGATAAGTGGTAGGGAGGAAAACCTGGAAGTGATGAACTCAAATTCTTTACAGACCAAGAGATTGCTGCCTGTAGATGGTTGGGGGAGATGGCCTTCAGCTGCTTGTCAGCAAATGGAGAATGCTATGCCATTGGCAAACACATATACAGAAGGTTGGACTGGAATGCAATCCTGCAGTTGGGAAAGACTAACTTCTACAAACATGTTGGTGAATGCACAGCAACCCGTGAATGAACTTGAGTTAGCATATCCATATGATTGTGATAAAGATCAAGGATCTCCTCCTCCTCCTAGAGGTTGGAAAAGACCACAGCAAGCCATTTCTTTTCCATCCACCTCTGGTTCAAGAAACCAAGGTTCTGCTTGGCGAAGATTCCATTCTGTTGACAACAATCAGGGTGGCTTCCATAAATCCTCATTCCCTGTTTCATGGCGAGCTCGCCCTTCCAAGAAAAGGAGGAGGTTTTGAAACTCCCATCAAAGGATACAAAAAAAAAAATATAAGTGATGCCAATGCAGTTGATCAATGGAGGCAGGCAGTTATGTATGTTCTTCATCCCTTAGGGTAGGGTGTGTCTTAATGGGGTTTTGGAATGGAGGGGCAAAGGTAATATTGAAGAATAGTTTTTGCATTTTTTTAGGAGGCTGTCTTGTAGATATTGTATATTTGTTGGTGTTGGTCATTGTCTGAACTTTATTGCCATTGTATATCTTTAAGGGTTGCGTTGGAGCTCACTTTTCATGTTCAGCTTTTAAATTTTTACTAAATTTTGAAATAGAAGATTGATTGATGATATTAAATTCATAGCCAACCACAAAATAATATTATTTTAAATAT
>JAXGGT010000116.1:6391249-6402165 GCA_035583425.1 Marsdenia floribunda | reverse complement strand
AAAATTCATTGCATCATCAGGAAGAACGGTAGCAATAACCAGTGAGAATGAATGTCTCAGATTGGGGTTTACGCGGTGGATTTCGACGATCACCAGTGGCGGCAGTGAAGATAGAGGGAAAAAGTTAGCGGCTTTATGGGGAAACGGTGATTATGGAAGATTAGGATTTGGAAATTTGGATTCTCAATGGAGGCCTATGTATTTGAATTCTTCAGCTTTTGATAACCAAAGCTTAAGAGAAATTGCATGCGGTGGTGCTCACACTCTCTTCTTAACAGGTTCTTATTTCTAATACCCAAAAAATAACTTCATACTCTGAAAAAAAAAAAAAGTTTGTCAATTTGGATTCTTTTTTAGTTTCTTCTGATGATCATAGGTTATTCATGCAGTATGTTTATGCTTATGATGGGTTTCTGTATCTTGTTTGCTTGAAGGGAGAGCGTTTATCATGTCTTTTTAAGTTGGTGATCAGATCACATAGACAGCAACTTTAATGACTCTTTTGACTTCCAATTTTGTTAGTAGAAGGAGTGATTTTCTCAGCAGAGACGTGTGTTTATCAGTGGTTAATGGTAAAAAATAATACTATTACTTGATGAAACTGCTGACTCATCCAAGCAAAACCCAGCTGCCACTGAAAGTTGCACATTAGTCTACAAAAAGATTTACTCCCTCTGTCCCAAAAATCATGTGAATTTAAGAGGAGAATTGATGACATGGGAAGAGATGATGATACAAGAATTGCTATAACTTGTATCCTCTAAGTATCTAATTTGAGTCATTGGATTAAGGGTATCTTTGGAAAAAAAAAAAAAAAAACATAATATATTCTTTATTGATTTAAGTAATTGAGGGATGATTGGTATAGAAACTGTTGTGCAGACTTTTAGGACAGTGAGAATATTTCATTATGAAAGAAAAATGTTGATTGTGTGAAAAATTGATGAAGAGAGATATTATGGATTTTCTATCTAGGAATACTTAATTTGCAAAAGGACCTGTGAAATGGTTCATTTTCATTTGGATGACTGGTGGTTTATAAAATTGGTACCTTACACCATACATTTCAGAGTGTGAAAGAACTCCAACCAGGATTTTCAAGGCGTACAGTGGTGCACACTTGAGGTACATGGCTGAATGCCTCAAAACCTACGTACCCCTAAGCAGAAAGGCAGAAGGAACTAGGTGAGGTTAAGGTGTTCCTTTTGTGCTCTAAAAGTGGATCATTTTTTTTTCCCCTTATTATTATTATTATATTAATTTACATATAATTAAAGATACAGTTAGAAGAAAATGAAAAGGGTACTCCAAAAGATGAAGCAAACTAAACAAACCCCAAATAATATAAAAAAAAAAAAAAAAAAAAAGATTACTCTTTTGCCAGCCGACTGACTCTCTTCCTATTCTTTTTGTTCCCTACCTCCACATTCTATTTTAGGCCATTTTCTTCTGTTCCTTATTTTAGTGTCATCAATGAGAACCTTATGAAGATGAGGAGGAAGAGGAAGATGCTTCACTAGAAAAGAAAGATCTAGTCAAGGACATTTTTCCCGGGATTTGGAGCATTCTGATTGTTTGACATCAATTTATTTTGTTATCTTCATTTTACCATGTTAGGACTTGCCATTGTATTTGTTAAAGTTCATCTGCTAGATATATAAATATATATATATATATATTATCTATAATATTTTTTCCTAGTAGTGCACCTTTTTGCACCTTGCCACAAGGATCCAGATACTCTTTGTGCCTTGCAATTTTAAACAACACTGACCCCAAACAATTACCTCCCGTCCTTTGTAAGAGTAAACGATTATCTTGCCATGTATTGATATTTATATTAAAACTCCCAGAAATTCTTTTTTATATGTGTTGTAGTAGATTGTCTGTCTCCTTTGAACGGCTGAAACACGAACTCTATTTACTTTACTTCTCCTAAGCATTGCTATTTTCCTTTTTCTGAAAGCTCACTTTTCAACAAGTTTCTCTTGGACTCAAATTTGTATATGTGCATACTAGCACATATGCTAGTATGCACTGGCACTGATGAATTTTTTTTTTTTGTTTTTGTATATTTGTCTAGAGACAGACCCATTATGGGGGTAATAACTAACTATTAAATGAGGCCTCTTAGTCCAATCCCATATTACATTTAAACTGATGGATAGGGGCTGAAAAATTTATGAACTTGTCAATTACATGATGCTTACCTTCTTTGCGACTATTTTGCTGCTAAGTATATTTTGTGGAATTATTTTGTCTAACCTATCAATATCTTTGTCGATTGATCAGTGCCATGTCCTTAAAAAGATCATATGCTATTGCCCAAAGAGATTCAAGAATGGTTGTTTTGTCCATTGTAGCTTTACAGGCATATATTTAATCTTTAAGATCTGGCAAGTCACACTATCGATTATAATGGTTTCTTTGTTGATTTGCGAAGGTTGAGCAAAAGAATGATAGAATTGTCGTATACCAGAAACATTATATTTCCAGTACTCTGAAATGTAGTTCAACATTGCTGTCAGAGTAAAAAGTTCAACAAGTTCTAAACTCTTCCTTTTCCTTAAAGCTTTACTCTAGTCTTCATTTATTTTTGCAATATATTTTCCAGAAAAGCTAATGTATCTATAACTTTTTATTTAAATGAGTTAATTACAACATGTTGTGTGCCATTTCTTCTCATAGGCTCTTCACTGCTTCTGTGCTGTCCTTATTTTCAGTTCGAAATTTGTCATTCTATATTTATTAAACTTTGTACACACCGGTGAATGTGTATTTAAACTTTTCCATCTAATTCACTTGTCATCTTTTTGCAGAAAGTGGTAATGTTTATGCTACTGGTCTCAATGATTATGGACAACTGGGCGCATCAGAAGATAGAAGTTATACGACAGTATGATATACCAACTTCATTGCTAAACTTGATGCAGGATTTTAAGGTGTAAAATTTCTGCATATAGATAGGTGACTTTCTACAGGTAGTCAGTGCAACTTCCTTTGAAGGAATGAGATGACAAATTAGGCTTCTAATAGGATTTTGGTTCAAACTAAAGATAGGAAAGATGGAAAAATTTCATGACAAGAAGTCGGAGAAGTGGGAAAAGGGATTAGGCAAGCAATTGTTTTAACATATTCTCCACCAATTGCTGTATAAAAACAGAGCTTCTATGTATTCGAAAAACTCATTGCCGAAAAGTGAAAATTATGACACCTCTTGTACAAGGTCATGATCTAGCTCTATTCTGTATCAGAAATCCACGTTCAAATGGATAAGAGCCTTTTACCCTTTACGTCTGATAACCTCCTAGTGGAAGTGAGAATGGTGTCTAGGATGTGTTTTATATTTTCTTAATATGCTATGACCAGTGAGAAAGTTGAGTGAGTGAGACTTCAGTATATTGAAAATGTTGCTAGGCATTGAAGTTTACCTTCTAGAGAATCTTGTAGGATCAAACATTTCTGCCTTGCAGCTTCTTGTACTTTGTTGATAAGAAAAATTTCTATTCCTACTTGCACCATAGGTGCATTTCCAGCTTCAGATACTTCAGGATGCATCTTTAATTTGGCATAGCTCTAGTTGGTTTTCATTTCTAGAAACAACTTTTCTGTCTATAGTAGCATGAATCTATCAAAAATGATTAGTAAAGGCCTCATCTTCTGCACTTGTCTGAGCTGGGTACACAATCGAATCATGGATTGGATTTCCTAGGCTGCACATCTATGAAAATTTCATCAGTATGACGTCCAGTGGTATTTTGATTGAATTGTTTTCTTGAAATTCAAACGTAGGTTCTGTCAAGTCCCATGAGTTTTATATTCCACCAACATATGTTAGTTCTCCAAGGCTGCACTCAACAACTTCTGTTTGCCAGTCGCTTCCAAGATGAGCAGTTTAAAAATTCATCCTTCTCTTCAGCTAACAACCAAAGGTTCCGGACACAATGAATGAATATCACATCTCAATGAGAGAATACTGAAGTACTATGAGGTCCCACTATTTCATGAAATAAAAAGTTGTGAGAAAGAATATTCAATTATACTAATAGGAAATTTCGTCAGAATTTTACATACATTCAGTTGATGTCGGGCATGCTCTTCTGACAAAGCTTTGCCTTTATTTGTTGCTCATCAATTATTTGTGGTTGTCTCAATCTTGTTATAATCACCTTCAACACATACCTTTGCAAGACCATCCAGCTTCATACTAACAAATGAACCTAAGATACTCTTCTATTGCAGATAACCCATCAACCAATAAAGTGGGATATATCCTCCCATTGAAATCTTGAACATCTTATGTACTGCTTCTGTGGATCCATTTTTTACTCATTCAAACCAGCTTGTAATTGTCCCTCCCCACATGCAAGAGAACACAATGAAATAGACTTCCATTAATAGTACATCTTGTACGAAGCAATTGATTTTTGGGAGGTGTCCTCTTTTTTAGGTGTCAACATCAATTCCTTATCGCATAATATGCTCATCACTCTCATCATATTCTGCATATGCGTTATCATGCCCATCAGGTTAACAACAATACTTCTTCATCCTCCCCTTCAACCACACTCATTGGTTTTCTGCTTAGACACTCATTTGATTTGTGACCATGTTGGTTACATCTGGAACACATCCCAAGCATTAGTCTTGCATATGGATTCGCTTATTTTTTACCCTCTTTGTTTTCAACCCTTTGATGTCTCTCAGTTTGGTACAATTTTGCCAATACTTCTTAATCCTTGTTAACAAATTCTTCTGATACTAATCAGCCTCATAATTTCTCCTATTTGTTTGGAACTTGCCTTCACCCTTCTCTTGCATCATCAATTCTACCATGGTAGTCATGTTTTTTGCTTCATTCAGATTTCACAGAACCTGAACCCCAATCCTGTCCCCAGTATGAGGTTTCATTTAAACTAAATCTTGAGCCACCTGTTGTCCTTCACTTTCCTAATCATTCCTCCCAGTAAATCTCATAAATGGCTTCAATTGCCTTATTGTTAGAAAAGGTTCAGAAGTATGATATTTTATCTTTAGTGATAGCAAATGTATCCTTCGGGCACTTATTAAGTTTTCCGTCAAGTATGTGATGCTGCTATTATTTTGTTCTACATGTTCATATTGGAGGAAGGATGGCAATGCTGTAAACGTTATTTTCTGTTTCTTTCAAAAGCCTATCCTGATTATGGATGTGTATGAATGTGAGAAACTATGGTTTTGTTTGAATGGCATTTTTTAGGCCTATTTAGATGGAATTTTCTTATCCTATTTCATGCAAACTCAAAAGAAAATGTTTTTCACTGATGCCATGAAAATACGAAAATATTTATGTCCTTAGTTAAATGCATGTTTGATAGATATCATGTTTGCATTTGTTAAGACCCTTCTCTATCAACTTAAGCTTTTAGAGTAAGTGGTAATTTAACTCAATTTAACATGGTATCAGAATGGGAGGTCCTGATTTTGGCTCCTGTCTTTGCCCTATTTGTTGATTATTATTGATGTGTTGGGCCTTGTTATGAAAATTTGTGTTCAGCCCACACATAAAAAGGTGTGTTATCTATTAGCAGGTGGTAATTTAACTCAATTCATCAGTATTCTTTTGGGAGGAATAAATTTCCGAACATTATATGTTGTCTGTAAGTAAGAGAGGTAGAGTAGAAAAAGGGACATGCATAACTAGTAATACTGTTCTTAAGTTTACTTCCTGATACACCTGAAGAACTTTATTAATTTTATGCACATGGTTTGTGATTAAAATTTTCTTTTTGCTGCTGGAATATCATTGTACATTCCTAGTTTGATCAATATCAATTTCACCTCCTAATCTAATTCCTCTTGTTGTTGATTGTTACAGGAGCCAGTTCCAGTTTCGGGATTTCTTAAAGAAGTAATAAAAATTTCTGCTGGCTATCATCACTCTTCTGCCCTTACAGGTTCTTTTCATGACCCCTTTCTATTGGCTGGTTCTGTTAGACCTACGTAACAGATAATATAAATGGATTGAGGCTTATGGAGGCACGGTTTATGCGTACCATATACCATGAAGACTATTGATGACACATGAGACTAGTAATTTAACTGCCATGGTGCTAAATTGCCTATATAATTTATAGGAAACAGATAATATGCTCGATATTTTCTTATTTTTTCTGATCCTTCAATTTCTTTGACTTATTTATATTTCTTTTCGATGGTTTAATGAGGATTTTTGTATTTTAAGTTCACGTGCCTTTCCAACTCTTGGCTCCACCAGTTGCATCATGTTAAAATCTGAAAATTACGATTATTTGGTTGACAAACAACCTTTATGTTGTTAAAAGAAAGCTATCTAAAAAAAATGCTGGCAGAGCATTGAAGCATCTTGAACTATAAAAATAGGGATTTGGTCCCTCTGATCACTTAGTTTTTTAAGTTACTGCTGAAGAATTTGTAATATTGAATGAATCCAAAAGGATGAATTATTTACATAAGTGAAATTCTCTTTGTACCACGAGGAACTATTAAATCTATAGTTTCATCTCCTTACTTAGCTTGGAATTGATTCTGCTTGTCAACCTGTCCTTAAATGGTACAGTCATAAGGAGATTTTAATTTAGCCAATACGTATGTAGCCATAGCTATGATGTTTGGTATGAATGATGTGCAAAAATCATCAGGCTGGTCCACAGAAAATCAAACCTTCAAATGCTTATTCAGAGGAAACTAACCTCCAAATTAGAGTGAGCTAAGATTGAAGTTAAGCATTTCCTTTTGGTTCCCTGATGTACATCTAAGCATAGAACAAAGAGATTTGCTACCAAATACATGGAACTTTCCAGTACTTATAGTAAGAAATATCAATCTGCCTAACAGAAGAGTGGTTAAAATGTGGATTATGTGTTCAGTATTCTTATTACCTGAGATGACTACTCTACTGGAAATCTTAATCATAGTTCAATTTCTGCACTTAAGAGCAAGTTAGATATATATATATATGTATGAAGACATTTATAATCTGTTTCCGATTATTAACTAATAGAACATTTGAATCATTGTAAGGAAAGGAATATTATAGTAATTTACTGGTAATATTAGGTTCAAGAATTGAAGCAGTAATTTTCTTGGAGTTTCAAGTGATCTTGACTTAATGGACATGGAAATTATGATAACATGAACTGTATGTTCCCATCTTCAGTTGATTGTTTTATTCAGTGCTTCTTCGTTTTATTTCTTTTCTCGTCTCTATTAGTGCCATATTCATTTTTTCTTTTTTTTTCCAATTCTGTGGCATTTTAGTTTTCAGTAGTTTACTACTCAATTCCTCTAATGAGCATATTCCTTTATCTTGTAGTGGACGGTGAACTATATATGTGGGGGAAGAATTCAAATGGGCAGCTTGGGCTTGGTAAAAGTAATGGCCAAACATTTTCCTACTCTTTTGATTCTGTATTCTTTATTTCATAACCCCCAATTAATGAAAATTCTGGATCATGACAATAACCTGGCTTATATTTTGGAGGTTTCTTTTGATCCTATGTATTTTATATGCTAATGGATACCTTTGGAGTGGTATCTTTCTATGATGAAAATTTTCTACTAATGAAAATCCTTTTCATCTTTTATGACTTTTTGGGCCTTCTTCTGAGTTGCTCGGGGTCCCTTTTCCTTTTTTTTTTTTTTTTTTGTTCTTTTAATTACCCAGAAAGGGGGATTTTGAAGAAACCTATTCTTGGAAATTAATGTGGCCTTTTATCTTCAGCAACATTAGTAAACAAAACTGTTTTGAATAGCCTGAATAGCTTCTTTTAGGCACTGTTTTTTAACTTTTTTTAGCTAAAATGATTAGACAAAAAGAACCAAGATAAAGTCAAGGGAAAAAAATTAAAGAAAAAGAAAAAGCTTGTGCTTTGTCAGGAGAGGAAAAGGGCAAAAAGAATAAAAAAAAAAAAAAAAAAAACCCGGAAAAAGAAAAAAGAGAAGTAAAGTAGCCTGTCTTTACCAACAGAGAACAGGGCTTTGCATCTTTAAGGTAAAGATGCTCTTGGACCATGCCTATTCTTGGATATGTTATGTTTTCTTCGCTTGTATTTTCTATCATTGTTCAAGTTATGAAGCATAGAATTTTCTAAAGAATTTGCTTCAGAGATTGATATTTTGTCCAATCTGTAACCTTATTTTTTTTTTTGTGTGTCCTATTTTCACTTTCCATTGCTTAGCAATTGTTGGACAGGGTCATCTGATGGGAAGACAGATGATAACTTTTAACACTTATGTTTTGAACATTTTCTGCAGAGGCTGCAAAAGTAGTTAAACATCCTACTAAAGTAGAATGCTTAAATGGAGTCACAATCAGAATTACCTCTTTGGGTTTTGAGCATTCAGTTGCTGTTACAGGTTTGAAATATAATATGAATGGAGTTGTTAAATTGATTGACGGAACCTTATCTTGCTTCCCAAAATTTTCAAATTTTTTATTTTTTATATTTTATATTGTTATTATTGTAAATTACCTATAGAAAAACAAGATCTGCCAAAAATTCCTTTTGCAAAGATCTTATTCCCGAAACCCCTGGAGAAGTTGTTTTAAGCACATCATGTTTTCATTATCCAATATTCTTGAGATTTTAGTGGACATTTTGCTTATTTTGCCAGATAAAGGTGAGGCTTTGAGTTGGGGTGGTGGAGCATCTGGTAGACTTGGTCATGGACATGAATCAGGCATCTTAGGATTTGTAAAAAGTAACAGGTTTGTATTCTTCTTGTTAAGAAAGCTAGCTTGTTTGTGCTCTGGTATTTCTTTTCAGAAGTTGGAATTACTGTTTTTTTGAATCACAGAAATCTATGTCACGGTCGTGATATATGAGGAAAATAAAAACTAAATTGGCTAATTGAAAATAGTTTAAGAATTAAAAAGGCCATTGATCCTATAATCAGAATACTGTTAAAAGACAAATTGAGTTCAGAAAATAGAATGTTGTTACACCCCGCTTGAGTATTGGCTGGTGGACTAATAAGTTAGAATACAAAGTAAGCCAGGAAGATTCTAGAGCATGAATTCTAAGTCCATGACAATGCGCTGTTAATTTAAATTTTGGTTTTTTTTTTTTTTTTTTTAAAAAAAAAAATCTGTTTTAATTTAATTTTTCTCATTTGCTTCTAAATCACTTTGATTATCATGATTTTCCTTTTACCTATTATGCTTCTGTAGATGCTTCTTGGAAGATATGTTTTATCGCTGCAGCATAAATTTGTTGCTTTGTTTTCAGTTTAGTGGAGTGATCATGGTAATAGTTGAGAATTAATTCATTTTCCCTCCTTCAGTGAATACACACCACGACTTATTAAAACCCTGGAGGGACTTAAGGTACTTTAACTGCGTAGTCCCTGAGAGATATTTATTGTTTTAACTTTAGAGGTTTGATGATCCGTGCTTTGACTGTTTGGGAGAAAACAGGTCAAAAGTATTTCTGCTGGGATGCTGCACTCTGCCTGTATTGATGGTATGCCATTATCCTTCTATAGCAAATTGGGAATAGATAAGCATTTCAACTTTTAACGTAGAGCTTATTCATTCTGTTGATTTTGTAGAAAATGGCTTTGCATATATTTTTGGAGAAAGATCAAAGGAAAAACTGGTGAGATCCTTAATTGATAGGAAGGAAATCTATTTGTTGTTTATATTTTTAATTTATATTCATTCAGTGGCATTTTTAATTTATTTTCTCTTAAGCTTATATTTTCCCCTTGATCTGTAGAGTAATTCCTTTGGCTAGTGTTAACTTTATCTTCTTGACCTAATCCAGGTCTTTGAAGATGGATACAAGGCCACAGTGCCTTCTGTCATACATGAACTGCCACCTTCTGAAGAGGTTGCATGTGGCGGTTATCACACTTGTTTTGTTACAAGTATTTATCACTTCTAAGTTCCTAAAGTTCATCTTTTATTGTCTAAGTATAAGATCAAACTGTTCTGCTAACATCGCGGAATTTACTTTTAAAGTAGCATTGATACTGGGAAAGTGATACGTTGGGCTGAACTGAAGTTTTCTTGAAACTTTCTATTGCTAGAAGTGTAATAGGAAGCTCTCGTGAAGACACTTTCCTGGGCTTTAATATAGTGAAAAAATTCAACCCTTTGTTACTATAAATTAATAGTTGACACTGGTTTGATCGCTTCAGTCAATAGAGTTCGTTATTTAATAATCATAAAGAATGATGCAATCACAAACTCATTGTTTGCGAAGGAGACAATCTGCTTTCCTACCATTTCATGTTTGATATTTTTCATCTTTTAGTCCAAGAAGCTAATAAATACTGCCTAGAATGTATTCTTGATGTGTGCTCAATCTACCAAGAAAATTAACTGATCCCCAATTTCTTATCTTGGTTGTATTGAATTAGGAATTACCTACTCTATTCACCTTAAGTTTTGGCTTTTCAATAATAACAGAGCTTTAAGCAAATGTTTACTTCTCCTACATCTGTAGTTGCTTACTAAAATATTGATTAATCTTTTAGGATATTTTTGATTAATCAGGATATTATATCTTAGCAACCTTTAAATTGGTCTTTGAAGGAAGTTGGCTATAACCATTGACCTTAATGAACCAATGTTTTGTCCATCTTTTGCTCAATTAACATACTGAAGCCATACTAAACATGAATTCTGAAACTGAATCACTCAATTTTGAATTAATAGCTTTACTGACCCTCTAGAATGGGGAAACAAAGAAAACAAAAAATGAAGAGTAAAATGAGGTATCTGGCAACTTAGAGCAAATAGAGAATCTGCTCATTAGTTGGTAGGTTCTTTTGGTAACCGAAGTTTCTGTATTCATCTGAATGGTGTCAATCTGATCCAATTTCTTGAAAACCCTGGAGATGCTTTTCCAATACACATTATTTTCTGTGTGATGACTGTTGAAACTTGACTC
>JAXGGT010000116.1:6352056-6363141 GCA_035583425.1 Marsdenia floribunda | reverse complement strand
ATGACAAATAATTAAATAATAATATAGTTATAAAATACTAATTTAAAAGTATTGTGGAAATATATATATATATATATGTATATACTTATATATTACATTAATTTTTTAATCAATGTAATTAAGTATATAAAATGAAAAGAGTATTACTCTTTTTAGGCATTCCAAGAACTACTAGTGCTTATTAGTTTTATTTTTGATGGTAGTCCATCCTACAATTATTTATAATTACTTGGTTTGACTTTATTCTTTTTATCAAAATTTTCAAATAATTTTGTTATTTTGGTCAAATATTTATCACGTAGCCTAATTACAAGAATTATTATAATGAAAATACTTTTTAAAAAAATTATCTACGTCATAAATACACAATCAAAATAATTGTATTATTTAAAAAAATTGGTCAAAAAACTAAATTAGGTAATAGTAAATACTTATATGATCTAATATTATAAAAATAAAAGTGTAGGATCTATTTGAAAATTAAAATAGTTATAGATAGAATGTCAAGAATTTTTCATACATAAAAAAATACTTTTCTCATCCTTCTAAATAATTAAAAATATTTTTAACAATTTTTATTTTTTTTAAAAAAAATTATAAATATTGACTTAATTGAAATTAATGACTTTTAGTTTTGAAGTTAATTAAACATATACATACTTTAATTTTATTGATATTTTAGAGAATGTTTTAGAAGATATCGTACATGATAAGAGTATTTTTGGGCAGCCACATTTTTTTTTTTTTTTTTTTATTTTTAAAATATAGTTTTTAAAAATCAAATTCAATTGAAAAAAAATGACTGTGTTTTGGATAGGAATTTGAGAAATGTCAGGAACTATAGACCAAATTAAATTTAAGGAAAGGTATATATTAGGTAGCTCATTTGATTATTGGTCGGTCAAACCTTAATTTTGTAGTATTATTTTTTATAAGTACAATATAATTACATTAATTATTTTTTTAATAATAAAATAATTATATTATTATTACACATATAATTACTTTATGATTTGTAAATGTGAATTTATATTTTTATTAAAATAATATTATTTTGATTCTTTTAAATATACATATTATTCTAACAAATTATCAATATTTTTGTAATAGTTGTAAATGTATTTGTAATAAATTATTAATAATTTGATGTTAAGTAAAAAAAATTAACTTGAGCAACTTGAGCAGTCGTTGTCCGTCATTAATGGTGCTAGTATTCGAAACGGAATACTGTTTTTTCCTTTTTTGAGTTAAACCAAATGGAGTTATGTATGTTCTGCTCTGCTGCCTTTTTCTTGCTGTCTACCAAAAGCACAATCTGGGCAAAGAAATTTGAGACCCCCAGAATTTTTTTATATATTCACTCCTGTTCTAAAAGTTTTATATATCATGGAAGTTCCTTTGCTAGAAAATCAATCGAAGCAATATGGAAGTCTTGAACAAGAAGGGAATTTGCAGAGGAATATTTGGGTGGAATCGAGGAAGCTTTGGGTCATTATTGGCCCTGGAATCTTCAGTCTAATTGCTTCCTACTCCATGTTTGTCGTCACCCAAGCCTCTAGTGGACATCTTGGGGATCTTGAGCTTGCTGCTATGGTCTTTGCTAATAATGTTATCATAGGCTTCGATTTCAGCTTCTTTGTAAGCCTTCCTTTCAGATTTTTGCTCTGCAAGAAAAATTAAATTAATTAATTATGAAAACCTTTAATTTGCTTTCAGATGGGAATGTCAAGTGCACTGGAAACTCTATGTGGGCAAGCATTTGGAGCAAAGAACTATCGTATGTTAGGCGTTTATCTACAACGTTCTTGGATAGTTCTTTTCGGGTGTTGTGTGCTAATGATGCCGCTGTTCATCTTCGCAACTCCGATCCTGAAGCTACTGGGACAGTCACCAGAGACAGCAGAGCTAGCTGGGGTTTCGGTCTTGAGTTTTATCCCGCTTCATTTCAGCTTTGCATTTCAGTTTCCTCTGCAGCAGTTCTTGCAGAGCCAGATGAAGAACAACGTTATTGCCTGGGTGAATTTAGTGGCTCTGATTGTTCATTTGTTCTTGACCTGGTTGGTAGCTTTCAAATTTCAGCTTGGATTAGTTGGACTTGGCCTTACTTTGAGCTTTTCTTGGTGGGTTGCTGTTTTCGGTTTACTTGGCTACACTGTTAGCGGCACATGTACTCACACATGGGCTGGCTTCTCCATTGAAGCATTTTCTGGTCTCTGGGAATTTCTCAAACTCTCTGTCTCTTCTGGTCTCATGATATGGTACACATTTCTTAATGCCATCCCTTCTTTAAATTTTTATCAAAGATATACACTGAGTACTACTTTAATCGTTTCGATCATATTTTTTTAACTAATTTCTTCCCATCAAACTTGTCATCAATCTATAGTTCTATAGTTCTCTAGTTTGATCGGACAACTGTAAGAAAATAATATGATCAGAAGGATAAAAAACTGAACAAAATTAATAAAACAGATGACGAATTTTCCTTCTTTGATCGATCCCTTTAATTTCTCAATAAACTGAACAGCTTGGAGAATTGGTACTCCCAAATCTTGATAGTCATCACTGGAAATCTTGCAAATTCACAAGTTGCTGTCGACGCTTTATCCATATGGTACGTATACATATATATATATATATATATATATATGTATATAATCGTTCTATCCTGTTTCAATTCTTATATTAATTGTCACTTTTTTTTTTTTTATATGTATGTAATCGTTCTATCCTGTTTCAATTCTTATATTTATTGTCACATTTTTTTTTTTCTTCTAATATGGTGTCTCAACTAATTTCAATTTCACCCATTGTGATTCATTAGCATGAACATCAATGGCTGGGAAAACATGATTCCTATGGGATTCTTCATCGGAATAGGGTAATTTAACTTCTTCATTTCTTGCAGAAATACATGATATATCTCTATACTCATCAAATTAAAACTAATCTTTTATGATATTTTCTTAATTTGTTAAAGAGTGAGGGTGGCGAATGAGTTGGGAGGAGGAAATGGAAAAACAGCCAAATTTGCAACTATTGTAGCACTGTCACAATCTATAATGATCGGTTTCCTTTTCTGGATACTGATAATGGCTTTCCACGATCAAATTGCTCTGATATTCAGTACCAGTAAAGTTGTTCTGGAAGCCGTAAACAAGCTTTCAGTTCTCTTGGCTTTTACAGTTCTTCTCAATGGTGTTCAGCCTGTTCTTTCAGGTAATACATGAGTGATCATTATTAATATCGACTATATTCTTGAATAATAACATTGAATCCAAATACATTCTCCCCCACGCACCTACCTTGCTATAATAGGGGTGGCAGTCGGATCAGGCTGGCAGAATTACGTGGCTTACATCAACTTGGGTTGCTACTATTTGCTTGGAATTCCCATTGGAATAGTTGCAGGATATGTTTTCAAGAAAGGCGTAATGGTAATCTTTTATTTTCCTTGAAAAATTACCTTTCTTTTTCTTGCTTTCGATGGAAAGTAAAGGAGTATTTCATCTTGACATATATATATATATATATGTATAATTAAATTAATGATGAATGTATATATATATATGCAGGGAATCTGGGGTGGAATGATTTTTGGCGGAACAGCTATTCAAACTGTTATATTGGCTATAATTACCATTCGTTGTGACTGGGAAAAAGAGGTAGAGAAGAGAAATCGTTCGTTGGTATATATTTCCTTCAATATTAAAGAGACGACAACATTATTATTATTATTATTACTTTTACTACATATGCAATTTTTTTAATCTGATATTCGTGGATTTTAATGTTGTAATTAATAATACAGGCAATAAAGGCAAAAGTACACGTACAGAAGTGGTCAAGACTTGGTTAATTAGATGAGGAGATTACTCATTTCATTTATAAGGTCTTACCAGGAAGTGTTGTATCCCAGCTTAATTAATTTTGTAATATATATATATATATATATATATTTACTCTTCTACTCTCCATACATTATTATCATTTTTGAGTGTTCTACCATTCTTTATATAGAGAGTTTTAATTAGGTGACTCTCTCTCATTACAATAATATTGATTTCAGAAGTATATTTTTCTTAGTTCCACATTAAGTTATTTGTCTTGTATGAATGTTTGGTCAATTCTCTTGTGAGTTGTGACCACATTTTTTTAAGCAAAGTTAAACCTCACATCAAAGAACTAGCAATATAAATTTTTACAATAATATATATATATATATATATATAAATAATGTATTCTTAATTTATATAATTAAAATTATTATTTTCCGTTTCTTCCTTTTAAATATGAATATTTTTATTTATCTCTTGATTAATTATATTTTTTTCAAAGTCTTTAAATTTAAAAGAAATATGAATTAATAGAAAAAAAAAAAGTAAAATATATCTAAAATGATAAAATGTCAAATTTTAGTATTTTAGTGTCAAATTTAAAAAATACAAAATAATAATAAAAAAATTATTAAATTCTAATTTTTTTTAAAAAAAAAATAACGAGTTATTTAAATAAAAATTAAAATATTTTAATCAATAACAAAAATAAATATTTAATTAAGAGATTTACCATATAAAATAAAATATTTAAGTTGAGAATAAAACTGTTTTGACCAATAATCAAAATATTTGATAGAAAAAATAAATATTTAATTAAAATATTCAAAAAGAAAAATAAATAATTATTTGAAACAAAAAAAATGTTAGCTAAAAATAAAAATATATTGGTCAATCACTAATATAAGTAGTTATTTTAGGCTAAAAATTAAAATGTTTTGGACAATAACTAAAATAATTAATAACAAAAATAATCATTTTAACTAAATATTTAAATAAAACAAATAATTATTTAAACAAAAATATTTAAGTTAATAATAAAAATATTTTGGGTCATAACCAAAATTGTTAATAACAAAAACAAATATTTAACTAAAGCAATTAAGCAAGAAATTAAAATTACAAAAACAAAATAGTTATTTAAGTAGAAATATTTAGCCTAAAAATAAAAATATTTTGGCAATTAACTAAAATAATTGATAACATAAATAAACAATTAACTAAAATATTTTAAGTTAATAACTAAATATTTAGACCATAAAATAAATAATTTGTTAATTATGCCTTAAATCAATTTATGTTGGGGTTAGCAGCCCTAGACGGGGGTCTCGCTGCCCGGTCAGTGAGTCGGGGGTCCAGGGGGTGAAGTGCCCCGGTCTGGAGGTTCCCCCGACTCTCACGGTACACATCAGTTTACGGGTAGTTCTGTAATTTCTATTTCTTACAGTAATATATAAACTCTGTTATATCTGATCTAACTGTAATTGTTGTATTCTGTAATTAGCTCCTCATCTAAATGAAAATCTGATCTCTCTTCTGCCCGTGGATGTAGCTATCTCATCGATAGTGAACCACGTAATTCTGTATGTTGATTATTTACTATTTTGCTATTCTTCTCACATCTGTCATAACATAATTATTTAAGGAAAATATCTATATAACGTATAAAGATATTTTAATCAATAATTAAAATATATGATAATAAAAATAGATATTTAATTCAAATATTTAGACTAATAATGGCATAAACATGTCTTTAAGATTTTAAATATATAAAGTTCAAAAAAATTTTGAATTATTGTGTGAAACATAATTAGTATAATTAAATTTTATATTTATTGATAATTTGATGGTTAAGTTATTTTAGGCGTAGCTCAATTAATAGTTATCTCACTTATAATTCGATAGATCATAAATTCGAAATACCTTTGAAGCAAAAATACAAATAAATAAATAAATAAATATTTCACGAAAAATTAAAATAATTAATAAAAATAACTTAAGTTTAATTAAGTGAATGTCCAACCCAGATTTGGGTTGATATTTTTGTATTTTCTTGATGTTACGAGTTCATGTGAAAATGCAGTCCCAGGCCGCTGCGATGACGTGGCCATTTTAGGACTATATTTCTACTCTAAGACTATTTTGAGTGTTTCTTTTTAAAAAATTGGTGAATTTGGTCCCTAATGTTTATGGTTTTTGTGTGGTTGGTTCATTCTCTTTATTTTTTATTTAGTAGATCCCATATGTATAAAAATTTGATGTATTTGATCCTTTTTTTTTTATAAAATTTTTGTTTGGATAAGTCAAATTTTGTGAATTAAATAACCAAAATGCATTAATTTATTATATATTGGGGATCCACTAAATAAAAGATAAAGAAAAGGGTCCAAATCACACCAATAATTGAAAAAATTAAGGACCAAATCCACCAATTTTCCTTTCTTTTTTAAATGGGAGCTAACATCCTATATTGTCCACGCATTAAGTTTTTTTTTTTTTTTTTTTTTTTTTATTGAAAATTTAAAATTTTTTATTCGAATTACACATAAAAAATAATTAATTGTATAAATTCTAAAGGAATATATGGAAATTTAAATAATATAAGTACATTTTCGAAATTGATTGAGGGTACATTCAAATTCCATAAATCTAAGTAAACTTCATTTTCCCCAAAAAAGTCATGAAACACACATCTAGCTACTCTAATAATTAATTATTAAAATCTACATTCAAATAATTCACAACAAGAAATTGTTGAACATTCGTTCTTGTTAAGGAATAAGGAGACATGAATTGGTGTAAAGAAAAAGAAAAAGAAAAAAAACATGAAGGTCGTGTAATTAAAGAACATAGGAGAGCCAATATGTTTGTTTGTGATCACAAGAATTTTGGTTGCTTCCACATCCCAAGCAAATATAATTACTAACAAAGAAAGCCATGCAACAAAAGCACAACTCAAAAAGACAAGGGATGCCAAAGACAAACAAAATTCAAAAAAAAAAAAAAAAAAAAAACACCACCGCCATGAACGATTTCAATGGGAACGAACAAACAAAAAACTGGGTTGTTGCCCGACGTTCCCATCTGGATCCATCAAATGGAAAGATTCAGAGTTCGAGGATCCTTGAATTCTTTCATATTTTCCTCTCATGTACAAAACATCCTCGCTCTCATGAATTTCTTTCCCACTGATAATGCCTGCACCGACGGAAACTGATTCCATGTGCAGCAACACCTCTACGTCTACCTTCGATGGCCTCCGCTTGACTGCTAAACCCGCTTCTCTTCCGTTACAGTACATGGTCCAGACCGGCGTCGACAGTAAAGAACTGCCAGCTGCTGCTGCATGATGGGCGGAGTCGTTGCATGGCTCGAGGGCGATTCTAAGTAGCCCTCCTTCCATTTCCCTAGCGAGAGTTGCAGTAGGGATTGCAAGTTCAAGGAGGAGGATTATTGGGGTGGTGCTTCTGCTCGAATATTTAGGGTTAGATTGGATGCAGAAGCTGACTTTCCCTCTTCGAGACCCGAATATTGTGCCTGTAATGGTGGTGGTGGTGGTAGTGGACGCCAACGTCGGTTGTCTATTGTAATATTGGTGCTGGGGGTGGTGGTCGAGGTGATGCCATTTTTCTTCTTTTTTTAAATCGTTTTCTTCAACGAAAGTGCAGTTGCAGCTTGGAATGAGGAGCTCCATTAGAGAACGGAGAAGCCTCCATGACCGGACTTGTTTCTGGCAGTCTACGGTCGTGACGACACCTGTAGCACTTGTTAGGGTGGCGGAGCCGACTGTTGGATATTGCATGATCATGGTATTATTGGTGTGTGATTGGTGGTGGCTCATCGATTTTCAGCTTGAAGAACAAGTATTTATATAAAGAATATATATGATAGGACATATATATATATATATACACGCATATATGTACATATGTAAAGAAAAAAGGAAAAGAAAAAAAAAAAAGTTTATTAATTGATGATGTAATAAAGTGTATTTGTGCTTGTTTGTCTGTCTTTGTCTGTGAAAAGATCCAAATCATTAAATAGAGCCTATCTTCTTTTTGGGTTTAGCTTTTTGTAATAAAGAAAAAAAAAATAGTGAGTATTTTCCCTTTGAAGGCATTCTTTTGCAAGTGAGTTGGGAAATAACCTTAGTACAATAAGTTATGAAAATGAGTAACGATAAATATTACAAATAAAATATAATTATTTTTTTTAAAAAAAAACTAAATAAATAATGCATAACCTCTTAATATATTTGGTTACAAAAATTAAATTTATTTAAGAATTATTTTAATATTTATATATATATATATTTATATAGGAATTTATCTAGATATATTTTTACATTTTTTTTTAAAAAAAAATTAAAAATTAATTTTTTTTTTTTTTGGTTAAAAATATTATAATTCTCCATCTTTTTTGTTTTTGCTTTTTTTTTTTTTTTGTGTTTTAATTTGTCAAATTAAAAAATCAATATGCATTCATTAATATTTTTCTTTTTATATTCTTATAAGTAATGCTTTACATTTCATACATATTAATTATTCTGATTGTAAAAAAAAAAAAAAATTAAATTTAAAAAATATTTTAGTATTTTTAACTAAAAGACACTTCTAACTTTTGTGTTTTTTTTTAAGAAAAGACATATTTTTCTTATGTGTAACAAGTAAAATAAATAAGTAAACGGAAGAAATATTCTTTATAATTTCATATTCATCTGTATAAAAAAAAAAAATTATAAATGACTAAGTAAAGGGCATTGGATAATAAATACTAATAAATATTACCTTAAGTTTTATATATAATGTAACAACTAAAAAATATCTCGATACCTCTCCGAAAAATCTTTTATTACATTTTCCATTATAATAATTCAAATATAACAAATGTCATCATTGTACTGGTGATTTAGGATAATTAAAAAAATAATTGAAATACTAATAAAATAAAATGATAATGACACTTATTGTATTTGTATTAATGCAACACCAAAGTTAATCATAGAAAATATAGTGAAAAAAACGAAGAGGGTTTTTTAGGTTGTTTTTGGATTGTAGTTTTTTTTTTTTTTTTTTAGTTTTTCACTCAAACTTAAAAAAATTGTGATGTATTTATTTGGACATCACCTGACACAATGCTATTCATGTCTGTCCACTTGGCAAAAAAATATTTAAAAAAAAAAATGGAGAGAAGATAAGAGTATCACATTATTTTTTAGACCAATATTCATCATTACACAAATAAAATATAATATTTTTATACCCACTTACTAGAGAACATTTTTATTTGTCTTTAACTTACTCATCGTTTCCGCAATACACTCAACTCAACTTGGAAAAAAAACTAACTCAAAAAAAGCTCCAATCCAAAAACACTCTTAATTTTTTTTTTTTTTTTTTTTTTAATGTTAATTCACATTTTATAATTATAAAAAGATTATCTTAATTATTATCCATTATTAATAGGATATATTATAATAGTAAAAGTATTGTTCACTGAATACTAAATTGACTTATATATAAATTCCATCTTATCACACACCAAACTAAAATAGTCATATTACCACTATCTTCAAGTACAAACACATAATTATCCTATTTTTTATTCTAACTTTTGACTGTCGTACGTTCCTATTATTATTATTATTACATATGTATATAATGGCACACTTCTAATGTGGTACTTTTTTTTTTTTTTTTTTTTTTCTTAATAAGACAATATATAGTTAAAACATCATAGGAAAATTTAAAATTGTTTTACTCGAATATACCCAAAAATAAATTAATAATCACATCTTCCAATAAATTAAGAAAACTTCATTACCTTCTAATTACAATTATTCAGACTGATTGAACTTTATTTGGAGACCACCTTTTTTTTCTTTTTCTTTTTCTTTTTCTTTTTGCTTAGCATTATGTAATGTAAGGCCGAACAATCGACCACGTAAACCTAACTTCTCCTCTTCAAATATCAGAATAAATAATTACTCACTTAAGTTTAATAATTTTTTATATTCTATTTTTATTAGTTTAATTCAGAAAATTTAAGTGAATTTGATACCTACGGTTTATGTCTTTAGTGCAAGTGGTCTTTTATCTTTATTTTTTATTAAGTAGATCCTTAATGTATAATAAATAAGTGCATTTGATCCTTCTTTCTTCACAAAATTCATTTGTTTCTTTTACATTGAGGATCTGCTAAATAAATAAAAGAAAATGATCAATCGCACCAATAATAAATAATAATAAAAAAAAATTGTTGTCTAAATGACTAATTTTCTTTTAATTTATTTATCAATCTCGTAGATGAATGATATATTTAATGTCTTTAGGACATAGATGTTAACTAAATTTGATTCGGACATAATTTATGTTATAATTGTCAAATTAACACATGAAATGATCGGGTAAGGTTCATTTTTTTCTTTCTTTTTATAACTTAATATTTTTATCGACTAATTTGAGAGTAATCTGTAAGGGAGACTTCAAGATTATGACACATGGCCATTTTTGATGAGATTCGAACTCAAGACCTCCACTTGACAAGTCAAGTATAGATACTCAAATAAGAAAAGTCACACCACTAAACTATCATCTTGTGACCCAAATTTGGGCCAAAAAAATGTCCCTTAATCTAAATTTTTTATAACCTAATTTGCTCTCACTTTGTTGGGACTCACTTATATTACTATGAAAATATAATGGGAATAAAGATCATTATACAATTTTACCCAAAAATTTTAATTTTTTTTAGTCGGATCAATAATAATTTTTATTGAGAAGTAATCATCAAAATTATAACTTATATCTTCATATGTTTTAACAATTAACGTTTTAAAAAAGAAAAAAAAAATTGTATAATTGATAACATTTTTGGACAGGAAGAAGTTACGTACAAAAGAAAATTAGGAAACATTGGCGAATTTGGTCTCTAATGTTCATGGTTTTGGTGTGATTGGTCCTTTTTCTTTATTTTTTATTTAGTAGGTCTCCAATGTATAATAAATTAGTGTATTTAGTCCTTTCATTCAAAAAATTTATTGTTGGGTAAGTCAAATTTTGTGAAAGACTAAATGTATCAACTTATTATACATTAAGGACCTACTAAATAAAAGATAAAGAAAAGGGACAAAAAATTGATGATCAAATCCACCAATTTTCTAGAAATTAATTTGCTTGAATCCATAAAGTTATACGTATGTATATATAAGTGCGTGCGTGTGTGAGAATTCAAGATATTATATCTA
>JAXGGT010000116.1:6325709-6346890 GCA_035583425.1 Marsdenia floribunda | reverse complement strand
ACCAGACATGAATAGTAACATGTCAGATTTGTGTCCAAACAAGTACAACTATTTTTTTTGAGTTTGAGTGAAATTTTTAAAAAAAATCCTAGTCCAAATACAGCCTTAAATTTAGGAATTTTACTGAATAATAGACTATAATTTAATGACCAAAATTGAATAATAATCATAATATTTTAGTAGTTTCTCTCTTTTTATTTATTATTATTATTATTATGTACTCGTGACAAACAAGCTTCCACACTTTTCAAAGAATTATTGAGTTTGATGTGTATTTTTTTGTTTAAAAAAAAAAATTATCATATTTTTTCATTTTTCATTTTTGTTCTATAAAAAAAAAATGAATATTAGTTAATATATATTAATTAAATGAGTATCGAGAGAAAAGCATAATAAAGATTATCTTGATTTCATAATATGATAAGCAAATAAATAAATAAATAAAATATTTTCATAATATTCTTGAATTAATATTTATAACTTATATTAATTATTTATTTTTTATAAAATAATGAAAACAATGTTTTTTAAAATTAAAAATTTTCATTTTAGGAGTTTGTCTATTAACAAGTGAAAAAAATGAAGTATTATTACTACTACTATATATATATATATATATATATATTGTATAGAATTATTTGCTTTTTTTTTTAAAATCAATTATTTAAAATTTTCTCTTTATTGACTTTCTACTTAAAATTAGTACAACTAAATATTGAGATATGTTTTCTTGACATTGAATTTTGGTTTTTTTTTTTTTTTTTATTAATAGAAAAATAAAAGATTTTTAATTTCCATCCATAGAACCCTAGAATAAACTTAGAAGTTTCTTTGCAAACTTGCAGTAAACTAAAGTTCGTTTGCTAATTGCGGTCCAGTAGTCACCGAATATGAAAATTTATCAATTTGGTCTATTTTTAATATTTGATTTGCAAATAAAGTTCTCTGTTTTTAAAATTTTCTCCAAGAAAATTTCTTTAACGCTAACACTTCGTCAATAAGATTTCTCTTCTACTAAACTTTTTCTAATAAGTTTTGTAGTATTTAAAGAATCTTATTGAATAATGATTACTATTACAGTGACCTTACTAGCTAAAGTTTAATAAAAAAAAAAAAAAGGGACTTTATTAATGGAAAAAAGATTAAGAAAGGGAATTTATTGGTAGTCAATTGGTCATTTTAGTTCCCATATTATTGTCGTTTAGACAAATAGGTATTTTTTCTTCTTCTTTTTTTTTTTTTTTTCTTTTTTGGGATAATTGGATCCTTATTTTATTTTCAATTGGACAAAGGGGTCTTTCTAGCAAAATTTTGATAATTTTTAATTACTAAAATTCACGTGCCAAACATGTGTATATCCCATGAAGGGTATTTTTGTCATTTATAATTTTATTAATCTATTCATATCTAAATGAAACTCTTGTTTCTTCTAATTTCATCTAATTTTTAAATTTCTCCTATTTTTGATTTTTTTTTTTTTCTAAAATAGTTTTATTGAAAGAAATGAAAGTTTATTAAGATTTTAGTTAGTTAATGAGATTGTAAATGACAAAAATGCCTTCATGGGACATACACGGTACATGAATTTCGATGGTAAAAAATTATCAAAATTTTGATGGAAGAACCCCTTTGTCCAATTAAAAATAAAATAGAGATATTTAATTGTTCAAAAATAAAAATATGGATTTGTTTGTATAAGCAATAATAATATGTTGACTAAAACCACCAATGTTTCCTGACAAATCGAATTGGTAAATTTCTTCGTAGAAATACTAAAACAAAAGGACATTTTTTTTTTCTTCTTTTGTGTATTATGTACTCATGTATATATATATATATATATATATATTGTTAATCTATTATCCTTATCTACTTGGAAAATTCGCTTATTTAGTCGTCGAAGTATTGTATTTTTGTCTGTTAGGTCTCTATCTTTTTTTTTCTTCTGTCTATTAGATCCTCATAGTTTTTACGGGCAACCAGTTTGATCCTTTTAACCAATAATTCAGCTCCTAAACATTACTTTCAAAGCATTTTTACTGTTAATCTTCTTAAAATTATTGTGTAAGTGTCTTACACAATACCTATGCTTAGATCTAGGCAACAATTGTGGCCTGAATTATTAGTCGGAAGCACCTAATCGGTGGCCTGTAAAAACTATAAGGACTAAATAGATAGAAAAAATATATAAAGACCTAATTGGCAAAAATCACAACTTCAAGAATTAAATGAACCAATTTTCCTATCTACTAATTTAAAAAAAATATTTATCTGATAAACTTCCAAAATTGAAAACGGGGACCTGTTTCTCGCCCCATTTGATATTGGATCTGTATTCTTGGTCCAAGATCAGGCCTAGGCCCAGTAAAGTGGAAAAGTATAATTAATTTTATGGACTCTTAGCCCAAATGTATTTTTTTAGGATGTGACAGTTCCTCACAACTTCATAATATATTGGTAAATTGATATATTTGGTCCCTAATTTATTACAATTTGGTGAAATTGGTCCTTATAATTTTTTTATTCCTAACAAATTTTAAAATTATAGAATTGGTCCTTCTATCTATTTTTTCACTAAATTGATTATTAATGTGTACTTACAATCCCCAATAATCACTGATACATTAACAAAAAATTTGGCATATTTAATAAAAAAAAATAGATAGAAGGACCACTTTCACAATTTTAGAATTTTTTAAGAAACGTAAAAATTAATAAAAAATTATAGAAATTAATTCCACCAATGATAATAGATTAGAACTAAATATACTAATTTAGTTGTTAGTTAGTTGTTATAGCCACATGGTCCTTCTATGGACTAAATATTATAGTTTTTGTCATAAACTTTCAATATATTTTTCAACTTTTAAATTATTCGATATTTAAAGTTATTGTTCGATTAATTTAAATTCGGCTCAAATTGTGTATGTAAAGTCTAATTTTTACTTGAAAAAATACATCACGTTGACTTTTATATATGATGTTCACAAAAAGTATCAAACTCGTAACCTTATATAGTGTTCACAACACAAAGTGCTAACCCTAACTTTTTTTCTTTTTTCCTTTTTATTTTTTTTAAATAAATAAACCTTCAGTATTACGTCTTCGAGTCAAATGGAGTGAAATCATGCGTTTTAGTAACAAATTATCCAAATATTTATTTTTCGGATTAAATCATTATTTTTTGACCAATCGTTTATTACGTGGATGGATTGAATTCCTTAAACTATTTTTCTGGCAAATTCAATATAAAACAAGATAATTTTTTTTAAAAAAGAAATTGTAAATAAAGAAAAATTATATGAAATTTTAATAAAAGTTTATAAATAAAATCTGACATTAAATTATACTTCACTGAGTTCATTAATTTGTTATTTAATTATCTTAAAAGGAAAAGAAGAAAAAAAAAAAAAAAACCTCTTTCATAATTAATTTACATCAAACTTTTAAATATTAAAATGGTAATTTAAATATTAGTTTAAGGCTTTTATAAGTTTTATTTGTTACATTGAGAAAAATTAATATATTTTTTAATTTTCATATCAAAAAATTAAAGTGTATTTATAAATATATTTTTTTTTAATATTTATTGAATAACTCATACTTATTAATTATTCTTGTTGAAGAAAATAAAATTAAAAAAATATTTTAATCTTTTAAATTAAAAAAACATACAATAGAAAGGTGATTATTTATTTATTTGCATTTTGAAATAAATAGTTATATTTATGATAATGTCGTTTCTTAAAATGGAAAATGTTTAATATATTTACCCACGTCTTTACTTAAAAGGAGAAATCATAAATATATTTAATTGAGTGGTTGAAAATGCACCCGTAATTAATCATACATCACATGTACGGTTTTGCCCTACTTACGACACGAATCAAAAGAAATTCGATGTCCCTACGTTATTCTTGTCACATACGAGGATTGGGTTCTCAAGTAAATATGTTATATTTTAATTATACTTTTATTTAATCAATCATATGTAATTTATATACAATTTTTTTTTTTATTATTAAAAGTAAAAATACTTTAAAAAAAGATTATGAATCAAATTAGTTAATATTTATATATATATATATATATATATATAACAAATTATGGACTAAATAGCTTAATCTTTAATTGTATCTTATTTAGAAATAATAATAATAAAAAAAAAAAATTAGTAAGTTTAATTCAAACAAATTTTATTTTAGTGACATAAGTCTCAAATTATTATTATTATTATTATTTTAAATTTTTAAGTCCTAAACAAAAATACAAATTAGTAATATAATTTTATTTTTTTTTAATGAAAATTCAATTAAAAAGCAAATATTCAACATTTATTGTACTTTTGATTAATTAGAAAAATGATAAAAGAGTTCATATCATCACATATTAGCCTCATTAAAGGCTATTTACAGAAGTTATTGTTCATCATTACTTCTTTTTTTATTATTATTTCAACGATATTTACTGAATTATTTTGAAAAATAATAAATAAAAAAATTTGAACCCTTTAATACGTATCTTTTTAAAAGATCACTTACAATTATAATTTTTTTTTTTGATCATTTTTGAATTAAAAAAGAAAAGAAAACTATATTACTAATTTGTAAATTTGTATAAATCTTAAAAAATTTTAAAATTTAATTTGAGACTTAAAAACTTTGTATAGAATTTATATTTAATACTTTAAAACTTAAAAATAATAATTTGAGACTTATCTCGCAAAAATAAAATTTATTTAGGACTAAATTTGTCAATTTTCCTTAAAAAAAAATAAATAAATTTAAAGAACCGTTGGGACACAACAAAACTAAAGACCAAAAGGGGGGAAAAAAAAAAGATCAATTACAGAAGGCTTCCATGGAGGAGATCCAAGAGAAACCCCGGATTCTCTGCCTTCATGGCTTCAGAACAAGTGCTGCAATTCTCAAGAAACTGGTGATGAGCCGATGGCCGGATTCGTTTCTCGAGAAGTTAGACCTAGTCTTCCTCGACGGACCTTATCCATCTCAGGGCAAGTCCGACGTTGAAGGCATCTTTGAACCTCCTTACTACGAGTGGTTCCAAGCCAACAAGGTGATACACTTCAAGGACTCTACAGTTTCGTTGGTTTAATTAGGTTTACTGATAATTTCTTGGGTGAATCATCAGTAATTCTTTGTTCTTAAAATTTCTTCCTATAGGATTTTCAAGAATTTTACAATTTTGAAGAATGTCAGGACTACATTGAAGGTTACATGATAGAAAATGGACCTTTTGATGGTGTTCTTGGCTTTTCCCAGGTGAGAGAGTACCCGTACAATTCTCTCTTCATGTATTTGATTCTCTTAGTCAAGTGTAAGAAGAAATAGGGTATACATTGGGAAAATTTGGCCCCTCTCAATAGATCGTCTACCTCAACTCAACTCTGAATTATAGTTAAAATTCAAAGTAGCTACTGAATACAAATAGTCTCAACAAATACACTGAATTTGTCAATCATGTAGGGTGCCATTTTGGCTGCATCATTGCCCGGAATGCAAAGAGATGGAGTTGCTCTTACAAAGGTTCCCAAGTTAAAGTTCCTAATAATAGTAGGAGGAGCAAGATTTGGGGAGCACAAATTCGGAACCCCTAAACTTGCTGTTAATGCATTCTCATCTCCCCTCCAATGCCCTTCCCTTCATTTCATAGGTAAAAATCTAATCCCCTATTATTATCTTTTATGATATTTCTTTAACTTTACTATTTTATAACTTTATAGAGTCGATAAAAAAAAAAAAATCCAATAATAATTTTAACTTGTTTTTTAAATACACTCCTAACTATTTATTTTACAATACTCTCTGATAGTTGATAAAGAGTAGAAGAAAACTCAAAAATGAGTAGAATTTTAGTAAGAATTCTATGATACTAGATTTAATGTTTATTAAGAATTATTTTAATAAAAATATTAAATATTTATAAATTCAATATTAATATATAGGAGACATATAAATTGAGAATGAGAGGGATATATATATATATAATAGTTAAAAGGGATTGGGTGGTGTGAATTAAAAACTAATGACTTTGCATAGGAGAGATGGATTTCATGAAGGAGGAAGGAGAAGCATTGGTGCAATGGTTCATGGATCCAATTGTGATTCGTCATTCTAAAGGACATACCATACCAAGATTAGGTGAGTATATTAATTTCTATTGATTTCTCTACCAAATTTTGAGTACTATATTATATATATATATATATTTCTATATGTATATATCATGCCATTCATATTCACTTTATAAAAAGACAAATTGACGTAGTTCAATTAATAACAATATTACTTAATGATTCAAGAAATGATGAGTTCAAGTCACGTTAGAAACGAAAAAGTCTCAAAATTTCAAAAAGTATATATATATATATATATATATATATATATTCACATTATAGGGAGAAGACAAAAAAAAAGGGTTTTGAGCTTGCTTTTTATCTTCAACAGATGAAGATGGTGAGAAGAAAATGCTTCATTTCCTGGAAGATATTACAAGAATGTAAGAATCAAAATTAAGTTGCAATATTATGTACTTTTAATTTGTCTTTATTTAACTTACCAAAAAAAAAAAAAAAAAAAAATTGCCTTTTTTTTAAATGCCTTCCCTTAAGCAATAATGCAAATCTCATGTTACATCTTATTGTTAATCTCCACATGTTATTCCAATATTATAAATATATTTTGAAGGTGTGTCTTATAGATTTCTTTCAATTGATAAGAACCTACATAAATTTTTAGGTTAAAATACATAAAAATAATTTTAAAATTATTATTATCTATATGTTATTTTTATATATTTTTAATATTTATAATTATTACATATTTGGTTAAGTTGAAATAAATAATATTGAATTAAGTGTATTTTAAAATAAACGTATTAATTGAATTAAAAATTAATTTAGAAATTATAATAATCTTCTTTCCTTGACAAATAAATTAAAAAAAAAAAAAAACAAAACAAGGAAAAGAAGTCTCCGCCGCATTTCGTTTCGTTAGTCAAAGAACACAAAGCCGACCGTCACTTTAACTTTACTAGCTTTTTCCCGCGTCGGAAAAGCCGGTCTCCTCCAAGCCTCTCAACCCAACACTGGTCACCGATATTACCGGTAGTCCCATCGAATCACCTTCTTCTTAGTAAAGCTCTTATTTCAACGTCCATATCGTTAGCGGTACGAGGAAACCCACCAAAAGCGCAACTGTAAATATCACGCGCCACCACCATTTTCTACACCGACCTGATTTGAGGTTGAGATTCATGGAGCAGCCGAAGGCCGGCGGTGAAGAGAACAACGGCGGATCAAAGAAAGAAGTAATGGAGGTGGTGAAGAAGGATCCTAGTCCCGTGCCCGATCCGAAACCTAGCGAAGGAAATGATGAAAAAGATAAGTGCGCAGAGAATGGAGATCAAAAGGATGAAAAACGGAAAGATGTGCTAACAAATGAGAGCGGTAGTGATCCCAATAGTGTTGAGGTTAATGGAGATGGAATTGGAAGTAATAAATCGGTGACTCCTCCCAGCAGATCGAAGAAATCTGTGCGCTGGAGCCAGGAATTGGTTATGGAATCTGAAATTCCGCGGTCTTTTGAGGATCACGGATCTAATCAATATGTTGCTTATTCTTCGACGCGTTCTGATGATTCTTCATCGTTCAATATGAAAAGTAAGCTCCTCTTTTATATTAAATTGTTGTTTTTTTCTCGTTTGTATGGGTATCCGTGATTGTTTTTGTATAGAGATTTTTATTGATTGACCATGTCTTGTTTGTATTTAGGCTTGCCCTCGTGGATTTTTTTTTTTTTTTTTTTTTTTTGAGTTGATGTGTACTGTTATATGCCAATGTCTTTTCATGTGTCTGCTTGCTTAGTGAATTGGATTCATGGATGGGCGGCAATAATGAATTTGGATTGAATGGTTAGCTTAGGTGGAGTGAATTTGTCTTCTTTTTCTAAGATTTTGTGAACAGTTCCCGTGTTGTAAAGCTAATTAAGCTAGGGAAGTTGTGTTAACTTCATTACCCCTTTTGGTGGCAGATACAATGCACTCTGTAAAAGACGTTTTAGGTAGATGGGGGAGGAAAGTTGGGGAAGCGACTCGAAAGGCAGAAGACTTTGCTGGCAATACTTGGCAACATTGTGAGTAACACATTTCCCTCTTGTTTTCTCCATAATTTGATATTTTGTCATTAGTTGAAAGTTACGTTGTGTTAGAATTGTGCAACTTATCAATAAACATAACTTGTGCTGAAGGCCCACCAAGCTGTACAGTTTCTTTTCTATTTAATCTTTTTATAACCCTTCCTAGGCTATAATCATTATTTTATAACGAACTAGAAATTCTGGGGTATTATCCTCATCAAGATAGAGTCTAGTGTGGTATAACTGTAATTGGAGTCAGAAATATCTTCTTTGGTAGCGATGATTTTAATGTTGTTTGGACTATGCTTTTCCTTCATATAAGATGATAACATGTGCTTCTCTGATCAAATTTTGGCTGAAGCATACATTGTTACTTTTAAGATGTTGAAAGGAGGAATAAAATGCACCAATTTAATAACCACGAGATTGTAATCTGATGAACAATGCTGTCAATACCTCTTGTTCAAACAATGGCAGTACCTGTAAACAATGCTGATGGGCTCCTGGCTTGATGATTTACATCAGCATAAAAATGCGGCAAGAAAAGGCATATCCAATTGAGTGACATTTGAAACTTTTTTGAAGCATTTTGGCTTTATATCAAAGCCAAGTTGGATATTTTGATGTCTAGTGAAGCACTGAAAACATGCTTAACTTCAACAGCTCATATTCAATGTTTAGGTTCTAGACAAAGAGTTACACATAAATCTGATAGACTGGGTATGGATTGAGTAACTTAGTCTGGTCAATAAGTTTCCAGTCAACATAGTGGGCTGCTATTTAATCTAAAAAGGATGTAGAAGTTCTCCATTGACTGCTTCATGGCTTATTTTGCTATGGAACATTTCTTTATTTCTCTATGCTGATGCCATTTTTCCATGTTTAACATGTCAGTTAGATAGGGTCAAGGTTGTAGCTCAGTGGTAAAGGAGATCTTTACCTTGGACAGGTTCTGGAATTGATCCACATCCCCTCCCTTGATGCATCCCAAAAATAGTAGAAAGGAAGAAAAAGGTGATAAAAACTAATGTTTACTAATTTGAGTGGCTCCAAATGTTCCAGTAAGAAAAGAAAAGTTGACGATTACTCTATACACAATTTTACTCGGGTCAAGTAGATTTTATTTTAATAACAAGATAAAGCTTCATGTACAGATTACTTACAAGTGAATGTTCACCTGTTGATGATTGTTCATCTCATGACTATCTCCATTAGTTATTGGGGAAAACCTGGACAATAAAACAATCTCCTTGTCGATGCTTGTTTTCCTTTTGATAGGACATGCAAAAATTCTTTTCATGTCAATTGAAATAACATATCATATTCAACCGAATTCTTATTTAACCTATTCAATCTCTTCTATTCATTAATCTCAAAACATGCTTCTCAAACATGGTTGAAATTTATGCCAGCAAAGGAATTTTCCAGTAGTTTATGACAGCATTTTACATCAGCTGATTTTTTTGTTTTTTTTTTTTTCTGCAGTTCATTTAAGATACTTTTATTATTACCATCCCATATATATATATATCCCCCTCTAAGATTTATACCTAGTTAACTTCTGTTTGGGGTCCCTTAGGATAGGGATGTGAGGTAGGGAATTTTTTTTTTTTCAGTGGATGGGTTATGGAGCTATCAACTCCTGCCACCCGATAGAAGGATAAATTATATTATTGAAATTGCTGAAATAGCCATTTCTGTTCATATAGTGAAAACAAGCCCTAGTTTCGCTGATGCTGCATTAGGAAGACTTGCACAGGGAACAAAGGTTCTGGCAGAAGGTGGCTATGAGAAGATATTTTGCCAAACATTTGAAACAGTTCCAGAAGAACAGCTTCAAAATTCATATGTTTGTTATCTGTCTACATCAGCTGGCCCAGTGATGGGTATTCTTTACGTGTCCACAGCAAAGCTTGCATTTTGTAGTGACAATCCTCTATCCTATAAGGTTGATGACAAGACTGAATGGAGCTTTTATAAGGTACAGCTAAACAGCATTGTAGATATTTATATAATAAATATATTATATAACTCTGATTGATAATTTCAATTTGTATACCTGTTCTTTTTCTCTACCATCCGACATGTTGTTTTTGTGTTGTGTGATTTTCATCTAGTTAATAAATTAAATGTTTGTGCATGGTCATCACTATAAATGTTATTTGTGGAATACATCTGATTACTTGTTAGCATTAAAAACTGATATTGCAGGATGTTAAGCAAAACTACATAATCACACAAAATACTACATTATCTTTGACAGTATATGTTTTCATAACTTGACTTAGACCAGTGTTGTTGATCAAATCATAGGGAACCGGATGCTTACACAACTGTACCAAATTTACAACTCTCAGTTCCATATAGATGTTTTACAGAAAATATCACTACTAATATTCTTAATGATTTAAGTATATTGAATTTGATATCTCTATTTTTGTGTGGAATTAACTAGTAACATACAGAGCTTACCATATTGGAGCAGTCTATCTTTCAGTTTCTATGATTGCAAATGACGATAAAATACCCTTCCTGTTTAAGATTTCAAAAGCTCATTTTTCTCAATCCAAAAATGAAGTGTGTACTATCTCCTCTTCATATTTCAGATGCCAAAAAGCTTTTATTTTTTCTGCTATTTCACAGTTTCCAAAGTAACACCTGTACGCCTCTTTAATCTGTGATGTTGATTGGATCTGATAAGGTGGTGTACCTGAAATATAACAACTTTAAAGCTTGTATGAAAGGGACAAACAAACTTGGTAAACAGAGTGATAATTATAGTCTGAAAGACCTTGGATCATAAATAAAAAAAACGTGATATATTTCTGGGCAATGGCTCTTCTGAATTTCTTTCTGAAAAATGAAAAGTGACTACAGAATATAGTATGAAAGTTCAACCTCTTGGCCAGAATGGGGCCATCATTCAGTGTTACTAGACTCAATAGTTCAATGGTTATTTGTTGGATACAGAAATCAAACATCAATCTTGGTTTATGAAATAGTGCTTCAAGTCTCTGATTAGATGGCATCTCAGTATGAATATCCAATTGATATTCGAACTGAGTACAACCTCTTTGGCAACTTTTGTATTTGAAATTAAATTTTCACCTGATCTTGAATGTGGTACCAGTGAAAAATTGTATTCACTGGATCCTGTCTGTTCTGTACCCCATCTTGACAATTTCTTGGAACTTTTGTGCTATATATGGGATTGATGTTTAGTGCTGATGCATATTATTATTGTGTTTAGGTTGTTATACCATTGCATCAGCTCAAAGCAGTTAATCCTTCAACAAGCAGAACTAATAGTGCTGAAAAGTACATTCAGGTTATCTCTATCGATAACCATGAGTTTTGGTATATGGGCTTCCTAAACTATGATGGAGCAGTGAAATGCCTACAAGAAACATTAGAAGCACGCTACACGCAAGCAGTTTGAAAGTCCAATTACCATTAAACTTTGAACTACACTAAATGAGGAGGATTGTGTTAAGAAGTTCATATCGCAGCAAAGGCTTTTCGATGCAAGGGCAAAGCATAATGTCCTCTCAACGAATACTTTGGCCCATTGGAGGTAAGTAGTAGTCATTCTGGAATTTTTAGTGGAATATATATTGTGGGTATATGAAACAATTGTGAAATATAAGTTACCGAATTAGTCTGTTTGCATGACCATGAATGCAACAATCCATTCAAATGGAAAATCACGCCCTCTTGTATCTTCTTGAAAGTTTTTTATCTGTTTTTATAGTGATAGGTAAATTGCAAAATTTTCAACTAGTTGTAGTCTCTCTCTTTGTAGCAACTTTGCGTGTTTAATTTTTTAATGATAGTGTACTTGTTCAAAAGTTTATATAAGTCATAGCTCACTTGATCAAGACGCTGGGGAATCAGCTTGAAAAAGGCCCAAGTTCGGCCTATGCGTCAAGAAAAATACTAGGGCCGAACTTCATATAACGGATTTCTCTTGACTGAGCATTCTTACAATTAAATTAAATATACTCCTCGCCTATCATGTGTATCTCCACTGCAAATTGATTCAATGGAATAGTTATTGTTTTTTTTTTGGGGGGAAATTCAATGGAATAGTTTATCATTTTATTCCTATTTTACCTTCACATTAAAAAAGATTAAATAGAATATATAAAAGAAACAAGTTATGAATTGTTAGTTCATGGAAAGATTATCAGTATGGTAATTCTAATTTTACGCCACAAATTTTAATAATCTTTTTTATTGTGTATTATTCTAAATTGACAATAATAGTCTGCATGTAAAAAAAATATGAACCGACAACTAAAAATGGACCTATGGAATATTACTATTGCGTACTTTAAAGTAGGAGGTGGTAGGCTTCAGTAAGATTGTGTAGATTGGAGACCATGACCAAAGAGAGCTATGTGCAGTGACTGATAGATAGTTCTCTGGCCCTTTTTTTTTTTTTTTCATACATCAGTTCTTATGTGTGTATGTTTTATAGGTTACTATTTATGTCTACCTCAAAGTATGGAGCAAAAATCGTTCAAGATTTGAAATTTGTCCTTTTGGATCAAGTGGGCTTCTTTTCATTTTTCAAAGTCATAATTTCATAATTGATCTAACCAAAGTTTTGAAAACTCTAAATGTAGTGATTTGAGTGATAAAGGGCGTGGGGGGGAGGGGGAGGGGGAGGGGGGTGTGGAAACAAAATTGTTCATAAAACACGGGGGAAGGTTTGATTAGATTAGATAAGATGATACTGGTAATCTTAATTCTCACGCCTGAAAGGAAAAACAAAAATCAAAGTAAAGGGAGAGGGGAGACAAAGTATATTGTTAGATGATTTGCTTGTATCTTAATTATCACGCCTGAGTATCAATCTATTGCCCAAAGGGCTACAGTAGCCTATGCTTTCGTTTTCAGTGATTCTTTTTCTTTGTTTTTCTTTTTTTTTTTTTTTTTGTTTTTTAATAGTCATCACCATGCTTTGACCTATCCTTCAACTCATGATTTGTTCTGTAGTAGTCATCCTACTATTTGATGGATAAGCTGGATGCTCTTAGATCTTTTTTTTTTATTTTATAATTCGATTCAAAATATTAAAGATTTTAATTATTTGTGTGTATATATATTTGTAATAGTAGATTAATAATTTCATGAGAACATATATATATATATATATATATATGCATATTACTGTAAATATTGTAAACATATTTATAAAAAAATTGTGAATAAATATTGATTAATTTTGGTTCAAGAGCTGGCATTTGTTTCTATTTGGTCCTTCTTTTTCTTTTTCTTTTTTTTTTTTTCCTTCTTTTTTTACTTGTTAAAATGGCTTAAATTGTGGTTTGAACAATAATCACAAATGGAGTAAAACCAAGAGTTTATTTCAAGACTTTTTTAATATTATATTAAATTTTTAAGACATAAATATAGAAAAGACTTTTTTCCGCGTAAGAGTTAAATTTATGAGCATGACCTAAATTGAATTTGAATTAGTTGAATTATTGACTTCGAATATGGAATGGTCTAACTAAAAGAAGTCTCGACAATAGTTTGTCTTGGACCAAATGTAGAGAAATTTTCTCTTTATTATGATGATGAAAACTATTCTTTGGTTTTCTTTTCTTTTTTTTTTTTTTTTCTGTTTTTTCATAGCTAACTCAATATTTATATTTTTGTGTTACCACTAGAACAATTACTTGTGACTATTCTTCGCCTCTTTTTTACATGTGAGAAGGTTCTTTTTTATTATTATTATGATGTGGAATTAGTGTAAGAAATTAACCAACCTAATAATATACAACAAATTCATACACAAAAGTACATAGCTTAATATTATTGGATGTCAATGATCAGAATAAATAAATGAACTTTATTGAATTACCAAAAAAAAAAAAAAGAACTTTATTATTTTACACTATTACAGGCTTATTATTAGTTTTGAAAATTAATATCATTAATTATTAACGAGGGAATTAGTTGCACAATAACTCATTGTTTGAAACTAATGCGAGTCAGGTAAGATCTCTTATCACTAAACACAACAAAATTCATGATTAAAGTAAATTTTTTTTCTTTTTTTTTTTTTTTTCAAAATCACTTCTCACCAAATTCCAAAACAAGAATATATATATATGTTTACCCTTTAGAAATATTAGAAAAATTAGTCCATTTATATTAGTCATATCGATTACAATAGGGTGTGATCATTGTACCCTAACTCAAAGTTCTTGAATTTTGGAGGACCACTAAAGCTAAGTTTACGTAGAAGAATATACATATATATATATATATATATAATGATGTTCACAATGAGGGAATAATGGAAAAGAAATGAGTTTAATTTTAGAGTGGAAAAGAAAAAGAAAGGAAGGAAAGAAGAAGATGTAGAAAAAAGACAAAAGGATGTGTTTGGGAGCAAGGTGGATGATAGTGGAAAGAAAGAACAGGGTATTTGAGAGATTGTCAGGGCTAAGTGATTTTGATTCCCTTCCTTGGCTTTTTATACTATGGCTTTCCTTCCCTCAATCCAGAAATTAGCAGAGGCAAAATTACCAAATGGGACCCCATCCCTTACCCTCTCTCTCTCTCTCTCTCTCTCTTTGCAGCAACAACAGCAACAGCAACAGCAACAGCAGCAGCAGCAGTATATATCACCAATTACTGACCATAAAGCCTTTGCTGCTTCCTGCAACACTCACATGCACCAATTATGTAAATTTACATCAAATCAATTGTCACTTTTCATTTTCTTTCTTTCTTTCTTTCTCCCCCCTTCCCTTCTTTACACTTACTTATTAGTTTCTTTCTTTTTTTTTTTATATATAGTTAAGCATCGACAATAGTAATTAATTTTTTTTATTGTAGATATTCTTTCATTAAAATAAACAGTTGACCATAAGATATATTTCATTTCTATAGGCGAGATTTAAAATCCCAACGTTATGATTAAAAGATGAAGTGAACACCCACCACGCCACATCTCATAATTATAAGTTTATCCCTTGCTTTTGCTTATAACTACTCATAATTAATTTATTAACTAATTAATAATTCTGTTAATCCAATTAAAACAGACTTAGTTTCTGTTTAATCAAACAACTTTTTCTGATTAAAAAAAAAAATTTGACTCGATTTCTAAATTAGTCCGATAATTAAAATAAATGCTAGATATTTTTTTTAAAAAAAGATTATGAAATAAAATATTAATGATGAAAAATAATAATGGTGCAGGTCAAAGAAGTCCATGAGTAAGTAAAGGGAAAAAAAAAGGTTGCAGAACAAGAAGAACAAAGAAGAGAAGTAATGATGAAAAGAAGCATTCATCCGAGAAGAAAGAAAAAAAAAATAAATAAAAAAAAAGAAAGCAAGAAATAAAAAAATAAAAAAGACATCAGCTTTATCCTCGGTTTTTGTCACTTGTCAATTGTCAACCAAACAACTGTTTTGTTTTGTTTTTCTTGGCTAATTTCTTCTTCTTCTTCTGTTAAATTGTGCCATGAGGTTAAATTGATAAAAAGGGTTTAAATTTTTTTTTTTTTTTAACACACGGATCACAAATATTTTTAACAAGGTCTAATATGTGTACAATAATCAATAAATTGCAGGAGTTCGAATATAGAATCTCTCGCTTTAATGCTATGTTAAATTAAGTTAAATTGTCACATGTTTTAAAGTTTAAACTGATAAAAATCCTTTTAACATCTTCTTCTTCTTCTTCTTATTATTTATTTTATTTTTATGGTTTTTTCTTTAATACAAATTAAAATTAATAATTTATTTTGCTTTTACAAAAAAAAAAAAAAAAAAAAAAAAAAGGATTTTACTTATGTAGTCTGTATGTTTGTGTGTGTGTATATATATAAATAGATATTTAATTTGAGATAAATAGGATTATCATTAACACGAAATTGTGGTATAAATTAAAATAAAAGTTGAAATTCCATTGTTTTTTTAATTTCATTTTTAACAATTTTGTTTGTCGTCTTCCCGAAAGTTATGTAATCAACAAATTTTATTTTACCCTTTTGATCAAATTTTTATCTTTTAAAATCTAAAAAGAAGTCTGTCATATATGTAACATCAAGAGGGGTGGTGAATATATATATATATATATATATTATTTCACAGCCAAGTACGTAAACAGAAAAAAAAAAAAAAAAAAAAAAAAGTTTCGAAAATTATTTTAAAAAAGATTGATGTGTTGGAGAATGAAAAAGAGAAAAAAAAAAAAGGACATTAGACAAAATAGGAGATACTGAAACATGCCCAGGAACAAGCAAATGCAGACAAAGGGGGATTGTTATAAAGAAAGATGATGGAAAAGTTTGTTGTGGGGGACTCAGAACCCCCCTTGTGAGTGAATGCCTCTCATGAATATGGGGCTTCTCTCTCTCTCTCTCTCTCAAGAAAACATCAAATCTCGTACCATTTGTTGATTCAAGTGTCAAAGAAATTTAATTTTTCTAAAACATGATGGATTTTAATCGTTTTAAGAGTTTATCTGTTTTTAAAAAAAAGAAAAAAGAAAAAAAGAATTTAATTTGATTCTTGAAATAGTTATGAATAATACCAAAGAGTAAGTCTTTAAGAAAAACAAAAGCATCCCAATGGATTTCTAAATTGAAAAAAGAATCAAGATTCAAATCTCTTCCCCCCACTTATTTGCTTCTTCGTCTTGTCACCATCCATTTTTCCTTTTTCCCGTTATTCTCTCCCCCTTTTATAGACACAAGATTACATAGAAGACATGATCGATATACATACATATATATATATATATATGGACGTAGCTAGGCACACGAACAAGAACATGAAAAACCCACTAGTTATGTCACCTTCTCCTTTCTCCGGTTCTCCACAGAACACATTCTAGACGTTTATACAAAGTCTAACGAATTTTAATTTTAATTTTTCTTTAAAATATATATATATACACGAGAAGTTTATATATTCTTGTTTTTTTAATGGGGCCTTTGGGTCGACGTTTGATTTGGTATTATCTTTGGAGAGTGATTGTACCGAATGTGATTTTAGAAAAGGGATTACAAGGAAATAAAGTACGAAGGAAATAATTTCTACCCAATTAAATTTTTGGAAAGCCCTTTAAAAAAAAATTACTCTCTTTAGATGGACTTTTTGAGGGGGAAAAAAACAATAATAATAATAAAAAAAAAAGAAGTAAACATACACTATATATATATATATATTTGTAACTCAATATTTTTATTGAGTAATCCAGATGAAATTTATAGAGAGACTATCAAAACTACAACGCATAATTAAAAACGCAGCACAAAGCTATTAAACATGCATTAATTTATAGAGAGACTCTCAAATTTATTGTTTTTTTTTTCGTAAACCTTTTAATATATTGAACTACTATTTCTAAAATGTCTTAATTTATAATTTAACATCAATCAAAATTAAAATTTTAAAATAAAATTAATGACAAATTCCTTAAATACTCAATTCATTATACGAAGGCAAAAATTCGAGATATAAGAAGTGGTAATCGTTACTAAATTAGGACCAAGGTGGATCAACATAATATTGTATGCAATACTCCCAACCACATCACATGCATGTATTGAAAATGAAGATTTGGGGAAGATCATCAATCATCATGAATACTGATGGAAGAGGTGGATCCAGTTAATTAGAGCAATGGGAGTTTTTCAATTTTGCATGTGTTATGTAGAGAGTTTTTAAAAACAGTAGTAGTTGTGGGATAGAGTGTGTAGGGGTTTTGATGGTGTTAGTGTGTTTTGGTGTAGTTCCAGTTGCACAACTGAAAATAGTAGTCGTAGTAGTAGTAAGCAGACAGAATTTAGATGGTAGACATTGGTTTCCTTGCAGCGGACAGAGAAATGAGAGAGAATTATAAGAGCGTTTTTTTGTGAGATTGCGTGAATGTGAGAGTGTGGCCTTTCTGTGTTTTTCTTGTGTTTGATTTGCTATTTATGTCATTTTATGTCAAGTCATTTGTCTTTCAATTCTATCTAGCTAGGAGAGAGAGAGAGAGAGAGAGAGCCCTTTGGGATGATGATCACATGACCCTCCCATTCCTCCAATAATTTCATCTTCCCTTTTCCTTCTCTTTCTCACACACACACATATAGACACAAATTTTCCTAGGTCATTTTAAGGTTGTTTTGTTTCATATAATAAATAAAATATATGTTGAGAATGTTATTACAATATTTTTTTAGAAACTCAATTTCATTATTCTTGATGAGCTTAGTATTCGAGCAAGGTTCAAGAAATTAAAACGGCTTACAAATATCAATTACACACGAGCAGCAATATTTATAGAAATTAAAACTTATATAATTTAATTCCATTATAACTCGAAATGTTTTTTTTTTTTTCTTTTTTTAAAAAAATTAATTAAAAGTTAATTTCAGATGAACTTTTTGTGTATAATTAAGTCTAAGCCTTTTACATATACCTAATTTTAGAAAAGTATTTAGTATTTTCGGTTTAATTAATTATGGTTTGAATATGAATATTAATCCCCTGTCTATGTGAAGAATTACATTATTTAAATCACATAATTTTTGTTTCTATTATTTACTCATTATTATTAAATTTTTTTATGGTCTTTTCAAGGAGAATAATTATTCAATTGCTTATTTAACGACCAAAAGAAGGAAGTAAAATGATATATGTGTGCAACTTCCCAATTTTATTTATTTATTTATTTATTATTATTATTTTGTATTTTACCACATTTAAATAAAAAATTGAATTAGTACTATATATGTATGTTATACCTAAATGTAATAATGGTACTATTTATCCGTTAACATGTATGGCTTGACTTTTACTTATATGTATGTGTGTGTGTGTGTGTGAAATCTTAAGCTGAAGTTGTATATAAATTTAATGAGCTCATCAAGCCAAGAATAGAAAACCCCATAAGTAACTTCTCATGAATTGTTTGCTTCATTTATACTCTACCTATTATACGTATGCCAGACATCTCTCTCTCTCTCTCTCTATATATATATATATACATATATATATATATACAATATGAATTTTTTTTTTTTTTTTAATCAATATCAAGTAGTTATTTTTGTTTCCATTAATTTAAGATTTGACAGGGAAGGGGGAAAAAAATCAGTAAGTTTCATCCTTAAACTACTTATTTATAGTTGGTATTTTTTGAATATTTATTTAAACTTTTTTTTACAAATACTACAAAAATAATAATAATAATAATAATAAAGCTATTGTGACATATTTATTAAGGTATTTTAAAATTACAAGTCATAAAATCATTCTGTTATTATATATGTAAAAATACCTTTAAAAATAAATATTAAGACAATTAAAAGTGTCTTAATATATTAAAAAAAATGCCTCAAAAAATTTTAATTGAGAAATTTATATTAAATGCATCAAAGCAAGATGTGGGCGCATAATAGCGTCCTAATATCCTATTTTTTTTTAGTGAAAATAATAATTAGGAAAAGAAAAAGAAAAAGAAAAAGAACAAAACAAAACGCAACTACAATCGATTTGTTATTGAAAAATTGGTTTATTTGGTTCCTTATGTTTCGCTTATTAGTGCAATTGATATATATATATATATATATTTTATTTAGTAGGTTTTCAATATATAACGAATATGTATATTTAATTTCTCTTCTTACAAAATCTATTATATAGGTAGGCCAAACAATAAATTTTGACTTGCTCAAACAATAAATTGTGTAAAGATATGGAGGAAATGCATCCGTCCGTTATACATTGAAAACCTACTAAATAAAATAAAATAAAATAAAAAGTGATTAATTACACTAAAGACAAACATTAAAAACCAAATCTATTAATTTTTCATTTGTTATTTATCGCTCAACCCACAAATATATATATATATATATATATATTGATAATAGATGATTTTTTTTTTCTTCAAAAAAAAAATATAGAATACAATAATGATGATAATAATAATATTTATTACGATAAGAATATATAATTTAATTGGTAATAAGTTCACATATAATCTTAAATAACATTGAGTTGGATTCAGATTAGAATTAAAAAGAAACCAAATAAATTCAATTAGCATGTATGATAAAATTGTTGTTCATCATCAAAACTCAAATGTTCAATGGTTGTTTGTAGTAATTGGGATGGGATTGGAAAGGACAAAAGATTGTAAATTCTTGTGATTTTCATTTTATAGGATAGGATGTATCCAAATTTGAGTACAAGGAAGGACGAGGTTTGTTTATCTTGTCAGAAACTACATATCTCGAATTCACAATATTTGTTTAGACTAATTTCTTGTAAATTTTTTTTTCTTTTTTTAGTACATTAATTCTACTCCATCATTTCAAATTCTTTTTTTTTTTTTTTTTTTTTTTTTTTGTAATTCAGTATTCTGGTTACGATTTGTTGGCGGTATTTAGAGTTAATTACTTGGTACTGTCTTCGCTGTACTAAAGAATATCCCGAGTTGACAATGAGTACCTAACTCTATGCTTATATTCTATAACATATTCATTTATATTTCTAATGTGGGATGAATATTACAATCTTCATCTACTAATTTGAAAGATATTTATGGGTGTAGGTCCCCAAGATAATAGTACATAACTAAAATTTGGCACAAAACTGTCTCTGGTGAAATTCAAACCTAGGACTTTCACTTAAAAAATCAGGTAAAAGTACCTAAGTAAGAGGAGTCATATCGAAATTATTTTTCTTTAATATTAAATTATCTCTTACTTCTTTTTTTATAATCATTTTATTTTTTATAAAATTTCTCAAAATCCTTAATTCACATAGCTCAATTAATTAATAGTAGTTAAGAAGACATAACTCAATTGGTAGCAGCTTCACTTATGGTTCGAGAGCTCATGAATTTGAGACACGATAGAGATAAAAATGCCTCAAAATTTCAAAATAATAATAATAATAATAGTAATTGTGAATTATTATTATTATTACTTATATAATTTTAACTTGAAATTTTGATCAATTTAGTTCCTTTTTAAATCTCGTAAATTTTTTGACAACTT
>JAXGGT010000116.1:6292068-6305125 GCA_035583425.1 Marsdenia floribunda | reverse complement strand
AAGAGAGAATACAAAAAATGGCAATTTAGTGAGAAAGGCGCCTTTGCAGCTACACTGACGGATAGTTGAAAATTACGATGTGTACACTGAAGAAAAGGGAAATAAAATAAACTAAACTAAAAAAAAACCGGGTCCACATGCCACAGTTGACGAAGCTGGCTTTCCTTTTTCCACTTCCTCTTGTTCTCTCCCCGAATCCAACTCCGTATATAAATAGATTCCCCTCCCCCGATCCTCTCTTTTTCTCCGTCAACTCTCCGATTACTTCAGCTCCACAAAACTGTTTCCTCTCTGACCAGTTACATATACATATATATATATATATATATATTACACAGACAGTTTATCCTGTGAAGTTCAGAGCGTTATTAATTTGTCAATGGAATTGTTCTCGCCGGTGATGGCAAAGAGGATAGTGCTTCCGGCAAGGACTACTACTTCTCCGCAGAATGGTTTTGCGGATTTTCTTAGGCCGGTTTTTCGGTGTTCGAGTCGAAGCTTGGGTAGAAGTCTGAAGAATATGAGAATTCGAGTACAAGCAGAGCAGAAGTCGGCTTCATCTTCGGCCAATTCTATTGATTTTAGCGATCCAGATTGGAAGTCCAAGTATCAGAAGGACTTCGAGGCTCGCTTCAACATTCCTCATCTAACGGACGTGTTTCCTGATTCTGAATGTTTTCCGTCTACTTTTTGTCTCAGAATGAGGTAGCTTTTACCATGCTTTGGAGGAAAAAGATAACTTTTTTTTTTTTTTCCCCACTTTTTTCCTGATGACTTGCCTAATTTTGATTTTTTGATAGCTGAGATTTATGTTTGCTACTATGATTCTTCTTGGGGAGAAAGGATGTGCATGTGCATGCGATATTTTTCTTGTACTTACAGGCCTTGCAATTCTGTTTTGCTGCTATATACTCCTTATTTTTATGCATTTCATAATATATGAATAAAATCTTCGTCATCTGCTGATCAGGTTGATAGATTTGACATTTCTGCGTCAATGCATAACAAATTTTGTAATACAGATACTTCAGAGTTTTTAGGGTATTCAACTGAGTTTTGGATAAATTTGTTCCTTCAAACTCAAAAGACCAAACTTTCTCTGTTTAAGTGTTGTAGTTCACGGATGGTTCTGGATACCAATATTGCATATCAATAACCAATTCAGCATTTTCTTTAATTTATTTTGATCTCAACGGAAGAATAAATTATTAAAAACAAGAACATATGCTTGAAGCTCTTCCTTTTAACTTATATTCTTTGTTGCAGGACTCCTACTGAGGGTTTTGCTGGAGGTTATCCATCAGATGAGGAATGGCATGGATACATAAATAATAACGACAGGGTGCTCCTTAAGGTACTGATTATTGTTTTATGTAATTTACAAAATGAACTTCCAACAGAATTGAAGCTGGTTTTATGACATGGAGACTTGTTTTCTGAAATAAGTTCTTTATTTACTTTTCTGTTGGCTATAATTCATTACCTAAAGAGGTCAGATTGAACATTTTGTCACCTTACACAGTTACTAAAATCCTTTTCCTTTATAATATTCATGTGAACTTTAGGAAGTACAACTTCTATTTTAGACTATGAGTTGGCCAGGCTGTAGCCAGTAAGTCAGTACTATTGCACTTGGGAGTGTTCGGAAATAGTGGTGGTGATTTTAAGTTACTAATAGTATAGTGTGGTTTCCTTTTTTATTTTCACTATTATTTAAGATTGATCTAATATGAATTTTTAGCAGTGTTGTTTGTAAATTCACAAAAAGTGGGGTAACATTTTCTCAATGTGCAAACGGTTAAGGGTAATCACAAGAGTAACGTGTGAAAAAAAAAAAAAAAATCAATATGGTAAAAATTGGAAGGGTTACTGTGAAAAGTGAAAAACTGTTGACATATGATAAAACAGGATACAATGCTGATGGAAAAGGAAATGTTGCTCTTGGCAGGAAACATTTGGAATGAGTCAATTAAGAAGAACTTTGTCTTTTGAATTTTTATGTTCTAGGTGTGAGAATTGAAGATGAAATTGAAAGACAGGAGATGAAATGAAAATAGTGGCTAGGGTTTCATAACATTGAATAATAAATTACAAGAAAGAAATAAGAGTATAAAAGACTAAAAAAACTATTCTACCCTTATGAGGAATAATGAATAACAAAACTAATATATACTTTAACATCCTCCTCAAACTCACATGATGCGGCTGCAAGGCGCATCGAGAGTTTGTCAACAAAGAAGCGAAATCGTTGGACAGTGTGAGACTTTGTGAAAAAGTCACAAAAGTTAGCTAACTGCATAGTGGAAGGTAATCGTTCCACGCTAGCGCCTATTGAGTAATATGGCAATCAATCTCAATGTGCTTAGTGCACTCATGAAAGACTGAATTACGAGCAATGTGAATGGCACTCTTGTTGTCACAATAAAGCGAAGTAGGAGTAGTAATGGAGACTCTCATATCTGTCAAAAGCCAACGCAACCAAACAATCTCCTTCGTGGTAGTGGCCATTGCACGGTACTCAGCCTCTGTGGAGGATTGAGAAACAACTTGTTGTTTCTTACTTCTCGCCACCTAAGAATATGCAAAAGCCAGTAGTAGACTTATGATCATTCGGAATGATCGCCAGCCCAATCAACATTAGAATATGCACAAAGCTCCAAAGATGAATTAGAGGGAAACACAAGACTTTGATAAATAGTACTGTGTAGATAGCGTAAAATGCGAAGAACAGCAGCCCAATGAACTGTGGTAGGAGATGCAACAAATTGATTGACATTATGGACAGCATAAGCAATATCTGGCCGAGTGATAGTGAGATAGATTAAGTTTGATTGTGTACCAGATTTTTCTATGCATTCATCCACTTACTTGGCAGTACTAGCTGCTTTGAGATTTTGTCATATTCTTGCTGGACCTTAAGTCAGTTATTCTTGAAACATTTTCAGGTTATAAATTATTCCTCTCCTACATCTGCTGGTGCTGAATGCATTGATCCTGATTGTACATGGGTGGAGCAGTGGTAAATTTCTTTTTTCCTCCCTCTTTGGATTAAAGAGAAAAGCAATTTATTTTTTTATTCTTGTCTTACAGAATGTGGTTATATACTAGTATGATAAATACAGAATCTCCGGAACCAAGGATAGATATACAAAACATGGAACTTTGGGAATGGGAAGTTATTCCTTTTGGACTCTCTATATTTTGGGTACAGATTAGCTAGAGAACTAGAGTTGTGTTGCCATCATGAGTGCTGATCACTTTTAGATCTTATTTCACCATGTATTTTATAATCATCATATCTGAAGTTACAGTTAGGTAGTACTTGAGAGCATCCTGGCCCTGTAAACCTTGTGATAGATACATTAAAGTGTCGTGCATTTTTCATGCATTTTTGATGTTTTAATCTGTTGCTGAAGTTGAAAATGTCGTGCAACATAGGCATCAGAAAATTTGCCCATATTATTTCAACCATGAAGAATTAATAGCTTGAGTTTATGCCTAATCTAGAAAGTTATGTGATATTAGCTTTTGACACCTTTCCTTTTTAGTTTTATGACAAAATGAGAACAACTAGAATATCAAATCTTCTTCTTCCTATGTAAGACTTGAGTTTTGAAGAACCTTTGACATTCAATTTTCTTGGATGTCTGTTTTGGAACTTGTGTTGCCTATTTCTGTTCTCATTCCACCTTGTCTTATGTGATTAGATAAATTGTGTGATGTTATTGCTGTCTTTTTCGATTATATGTCTTTATATAGATGCTGGATCTTCAATTATATTTTACAGATATTCAAATGCTTTTATATGCAAGTATCAATATATATATCTAGACATAGACATGCACTTTTTGCTGTTAACATTTGTCAATTCTTTTACCTTATTTTGCTGTTTCTGTCATCAGTTCTTTGCAGTACTTGAATTAAGATTTGAACTATGCTGGATATTTTTGCAGGGTCCACCGTGCTGGTCCTCGAGAGAAAATATACTTTAAGCCAGAAAATGTAAAAGCAGCTATTGTAACTTGTGGTGGACTTTGTCCTGGTCTTAATGATGTGATCAGACAGGTACCTTATTTAATAAACATACTATCTCGACTTCAAAATATAAGTTGTTTTGGAATTTTGAATCCAAAATTAGGAATTTGAAAATAATGTATGCTTTACTCAAACTATGTAATGATTTCTCAGTAGGAATTGAATTAGAACATTGAAGTAGGAAAAACTATTAGGGTAATGTTAGGAAAAAACTAATGAATACTTAATGCAGTAAAAATACTTACGTTTTCGGAACCCTGTTTAACTCTGAAATGAACCACTTATATAAACAATTGTACATTTTATTTACTATATTTCCCTGTTCTCCACTAAAATCTATTCTTTAATTTCTGATGCTCTAAAACTGCAAATTGATGCCATTTGACACCCTTCTATTCAAAAGTGGCATCAATTGAACAGTAAAACTTTTTAAAATGTTTCTAATGACCCTCTGATTTAAAAGTTTGAGTGTAAGGACAATCTTAAACTTTTTAATTATTCTAATTAAAGAAAGATTAAAAAAATTAAGAAAATACATAAAAATAAAAATAAAGGACCTCTACAAGTTCCAGAACTTCTATGTGTAGATGAGTTCAAAGTCAACTTGACACATCATTAAGTTTTTCTTAACATTTAAACTATGCATAGTGTGAATTTTGATGATGGAAGTGATCTATGATGCGCCTTTCCTTTTAAAACAATTTCAAGTTTTGGTTTGTAATCACTCTAAATCAAAAGCTTTCAGGTTACTATGAACTAGGCTATTCATCTAATATGAAGCATTTCTGAACCATAAGGTTCTTTTTTTCGGATATACATAGGGTCTATTTGGTTAAAATCTGGGAATTTTTTAGGACATTTTGTAATATTCTGAAGTATCTTAATTTCCTCAAACTTAATTTTTACGTTAAAAAGAATCTTTTGACAAAAATATTCTGAAGTTCAAGAGGGTTAAATGGCATCAGCCCTTCTTTTTATTGTATTATTGATTACATGAGACAACCAAAATTGACGCTTATTTCCTACTTGGGTGATATCCACCTGTTGAAAACATTAAAACATGGCAATGATTTTCTTTCCTGCATCTGACCTTGTCTTCATATATGATGGTTTTAGATAGTCATCACACTTGAGATATATGGCGTGAAAAAGATTGTTGGTATTCCTTTTGGCTATCGTGGGTTCTGTGACAAAGACCTATCTGAAATGCCAGTAAGTTCCTTCTGCTACTTTCTGAGATTACCTGTTTTTCTTTAGGAAATGATCTGAATTATTTCACTTTGTTGAAAGTCTTCTAATTATATATGTATGACAATCTTTACTTTACCACTCTTTTCTGCTTCAAAAATTCAATATATTAGTTCTTAGAGTATCTTTGATTTTTTTTTTATTATGATTATAATTGCAGTGGTTCACTTGTTTAGTAATTTCTCTCTCTCACTCTCTGTGATGAACTAAGGTTTACTAGTGTTTTAGAAGTTTTTGTGCTACCAAACCCATAACTGTCACCGTCCTCTTGGTCACAGCATTCTATAATCTGATGTTGAAACAAGATAACTGTGTTGCAATTGTGCTTTCGGAAGTCAAAACAATGCACTCTTCAGAGAATATTTTGCTTGATCCTTGATTTAGGAGTTAGTCCCAGTACTTTTGTCTGAGATGATTGTAAAGTACATGGGATTTTTAACTCAATTACTCCAACTTATAGATGTTTACTTGGAATGGCTGTGAAGCATTTGTCTCAAACTCTAATGATGTGCCTAAATGCTCTCTGGATTCAGCATATAAATGATCCATAATTCAGATGCAAGTATGTCTTATTCTAGAAGCTGCGAGAATACTGCTCTGCTTATTTTCAAGAACGTCTGTCTAATTTGGAGTCATGTCTATACATGAATTCACTAACTTACATATTTTTGTGACTATAAGTTGTCCAGGAAAGTGGTTCAGAATGTTCATCTTTCTGGTGGAAGCTTGTTAGGAGTTTCACGTGGTGCACCTACTGTTAGTGAGATTGTGGACAGTATGGAGGTGGTCAACTTACCTTGTAATATAAGAGAGATAAAGTGGTAAGGAAATCTTATTTTGCTAATGCCAGTTCTAATTTTTGTTATAATACAGGAAAGAGGCATCAACATGCTGTTTGTGCTTGGTGGAAATGGCACCCATGCTGGTGCTAATGCAATACATAATGAGGTTTTTAATTTTCTGGCCTTCTTTCTGCAATTTCATGTTATTCTTATAAGTTGTTAACAATGCTACAACTGTATAGTCTCTGCTTTCTATTGATTTCAAGTTGAGGTCAACATCCCTTGGATGGAGAGTTACTAGAACAACAGTTAATCTTCTTTTCCTTAATCTCATTAGAGTATTCTAGGTGTTTATGTCCTCAATCTGCATCCAGTCAGACTAGGACATTCAATATTAACGAAGAACTAGAGAACATCCACAAAAAAAAAAAAAAAAAAAAAAAAGGAAAATCTCCTCGTGAAAACATACCGATCCATTTAACTAGTAATCTGTGTTTCTAAATTTAGGTGACACTAGATTCTGATTAACTTCCTATAATGCAATGAATTTTCTGTACTACGTGTTGGAGCTTATATTTCACTTTCTAGTTTTGTAATGTGGCCATGGATTTTTAGTTTTACTTTTTCTAATAATTCTCATATATGCTAATTTGATAATACTCACTGTTTTATTTGTTTTATTTTTGCTTTCATTAGTTTCATTGAGCTAAGAGTTAGTTTTATGGTTGATTTTTCCCTCTCTGTTGTTTAGTGCCATAGAAGAAGGTTGAAAGTAGCTGTAGTTGGCGTGCCTAAAACCATAGACAATGATATCATGCTTATGGATAAAACATTTGGTTTTGATACTGCAGTTGAAGAAGCACAGAGAGCAATAAATTCTGCTTACATCGAGGTACATTACTGTACTCACTCTTGAGTCTTGATTTATTTCTTTGGACATTCTTGATATCAATTTTTCTACTTTCCATGAATTTTCTTTTCTACACTTCAAGTAGACTGAATGACTCTTATTGTCATCACAGGCTCACAGTGCTTTTCGTGGCATTGGAGTTGTGAAATTGATGGGTCGTAGCAGTGGATATATAGCAATGCATGCATCCCTTGCTAGTGGTCAAATTGACATATGCCTGATCCCAGAGGTGACACTTTTACTGGATGCTAAACAATTAGACTTTTTTCTAGGCCCCTATCTGAGACCATCTATTTTGCATTTCCAAGGTTCCTTTTAATTTGTACGGACCACATGGTGTTCTGAGGCATCTAAAGTATCTCCTTGAAAATAAAGGTTCAGCTGTGATCTGTGTTGCAGAAGGAGCTGGACAGGTAATTAATTTCATTCTCAACTTTTAGAACCAGATTTTAAGTTCTTCAACAATCTGTCTAAGATTATAGATAAATTGACATACACATTTGAAAATGTGCTTGTCATAGGTCATACCTTCTCTTGAATAATCTTCTTTGTAGTTTCTCTGCTTAAAATTCTTTTGAGGTAAACTGGATATCACTGGGATCTCCTTGTAGCTTTTAAGGCTTCAGTACATTTTTTTTCTTCATCTGCTGCTTGTCTCCATTTCAACATTTAGGTTTGAGTAATTAGAATTTTTAGTCCTCTAGTTTCCCTCCTCGTTTTGGTTTGATGTATTCTCATCTTCTAAACATTTTACAAAATTGTCATTTCCATCCTGAAACTTCTATTTGATTTATTTTGATCCTTAACCCTGAAAGTATCATTTTCATCACTTAGTCTTTTACAAAATATCAAATCAGTTTCATAGTTTATGTTGACTTTGGGACTACTTGAAACTCTAACAAGGATTTTGAGGATGAAGTTAGTCATATAAAAGTTTAGTGATGAACGATATTTCCAGTGTAGTTCAAGGATGGTAAATGATCAAATAGTAGCTTGAGGATGAAAACAAAGCTTCAAGAATAGTTCGAGGAATCCTGAGTATTCCACTTATGGTTTCTAACACTGGTAGTATTTCTCATTCTGTTTCATTTGTTGAATATTGCAGAATCTTTTACAAAAAACTAATGCCACAGATGCATCAGGAAATGTTGTTCTTGGAGATATTGGTGTTCATATACAACAAGAGGTTTGTTTCTTCCCCTTATCCTAAACCCTTTGCTCTTGTGGTGCTAAATATGTGCCCTTTTTGAAAATTGGAGTTCTCGAATAGTTACTTTGGTGTTTTTGTCTTACAAATGGAAAATCCTTAGCTGTGAATTTAAAGTCTTTGCTGAGTTTGGATTTAAGTCCTATGTGATAGTTTGAATAATGAACAGAGGCTGGTGAATGCAAATGAATATTGATGTTTCTCTAGAAAGTACTTCACTTGTGACATTGTGTCTCTTTGACCGGAAATCCTAATCTGTAGGGTGAATCTACATAGATTCGTTTGCCTTGATCTATTAACAAATATCATTGGGTATAATCATATTAATTAAATTTTTGTTAATAGAAGGATCAGTTTTATGACACGAGAAAGTGCAGTTATTTTTTCCTGGATGGCTGTCTCTCTTACTCAGAATGCTCCTGCAGATAAAAAAATATTTTAAGGAGATAGGAGCTCCTGCTGATGTGAAATATATTGATCCCACATACATGATCCGTGCTTGTCGTGCAAATGCAGCAGATGGAATTCTCTGCACAGTACTTGGCCAAAATGCAGTAAGCCTATTTTTGTATTTTATGTGTGATTCAAATCATAATTTATTACTATACTTTGAAGTGATTGGCCATACATTTTTGGCATGAAATATAGAATTAACAGAAGCTCCATCCCCTCTTCCACTCAATATGGGGAAGAAAATATAAGGAAGATGAATTTTTTAGTATCCCACCACCCTGATATTCAGTTTTCATATGTCCTCTTATCTTTAAGACTTCTACTCGCTCGTTTGCACAATAAGGAATATTATTGACATATAGGACAATTTCATTCCTCTAGTAAAATTAAATTTTCACCACTTCAATCTCTCCGTCCAGCCTCTCCTCTTGCAAAAGAGATCCTCATTTGCGTGTCCTAAAATATTCTCAGGAAAAATAAGGTTGTTATAAAAGTTGAATGAAGCATTGTATTTCAGTAGTTAACTCAAGACAGATCATCAGAATGAGATAAAATTGGATTCCAAATCTTAGCTCAAAATAAGAAAGAGTTCTCAGAAGAAATATTATTGCTATTGGAAACCAAAGGTGGGAACTGGAGTAGTCTTTAAGAAACGGAGGTTCGGGGAAAGGGGTGGAGGAGGCAAAAGTATGTTGGTAGGAGGAAGAGCGTGTTTGTTAGCATCTGTTTTGTTGGTTTGATTGAACATTAAATGGGTTCTCAAGATTATAAGCACAACTTTAATATCCAAAACATGTATCTTCCTTTGTGATTTTAGCACATCCTAATGATTGAATACAACAGTTGGCCTTCCTCTTTTCCTATTTTTTGGACTAAAAGATCTACAATACCATCTGGGATGCAACTTTTACTAATCAGAACCCATTTTACATGAATAGAGAAAAGTAGAAATGAAAATGGCATACTTCCGCATGTTTTGAGCTGTTTCCTTGAAGCATGCATTTGCATACCGGAATCTGATTTTCAGTTTTATTATTATTCTGTTCCAGTGCGATTGTTTTTAGTTTGCTTCCAGTATTCGTTACTAACCTATGACACTTTTAATGTTTATTTGGCAGGTTCATGGTGCATTCGCTGGATATAGTGGCATCACTATAGGAATATGCAATACGCACTATGTCTACTTCCCCATTCCTGAAGTAATTTCTCAATCCAGAGTAGTTGACCCCAACAGCCGCATGTGGCATCGGTGCTTGACATCGACAGGTCAACCAGACTTTGTTTAAACATGGAGGCAAATTAATTCATACACTAGAAGGCCAAAATACCTGATTGTTATTTTCTGTGAACTAGAGATGAACAGAAAGCCGCTCACAGAAAGGTTTTTTCTTTGGCTAATTCTGTTCATTATTGTTTTCAAGTAATAATACGACAGAAATGTAATACACAATTCTTTTAGGTAAATAGCTCTACATTTACCTACTTTAGCAGGGGCACAACCACACCAGTAACAGGGGAGATACATTTGTTACTGATCCCATGTTCTGTAACTTGTTTTATTTATAAATATAGTTCCATGCAATCTAATAATAAAGCTTCATTCTTATTTGGGATTAAGTTACCATGTTCGTAGATTCTTGTCTGATCTGTTCCATGAAGGACTTCTGTAGCAGATAAGTGTCTTCTACTATAAATTGACAGTATATGTTTTGTCTTTTCTTTTTTATCAATAGAATGTCTAGGATACGTGAAAATGTTGTCTTATACTACTTTTCCTAACTTTATTCATATCAAGTAGCTACAAAAATTGTCATCAGGCTGATGTGAACTATTACTGCTAATTGCCAAATACATTTTGCTGCACTGGAAGTTCGGACATCTGTAAGTCACTACATTGGGATCCTGAGATCTGCTTCTTTCCCAGACTTGCATCTGGAATGGAAAAGGTTTCCAGGCCTTCTTTACCTGTTCTTATTATTTATGAGCCTCTTCTCAAAAGACACCAAGCAGCAGTGCTTAATAAAAGGTGTGCATCTTCTTCAATCCTTGCATGGCACTCCTTAAACCCTCATGTAGTAATCTGTTCAGAAAGAAACAACATTCAGGTGAGCCGACTGTTGAAGTATTGTTAAATAAGTCGGTAAATGGAGTAGTAAAATTTTCACAATACTATAGTTCAAAACTTATCTTGGGTAGAAACTGAGAAAGCTCAGGGAAAAGTTTGGTCAGACGTTGACACAACCTCTTTTTTTTTTTGTTTTTTTTTTACAGTTATAATTATAAGAAAGGAAGGGAAGGATGGGAGTAGTTAAAATATCCACCAACCAATCCAAATTGCAGAGTGGAAATGGACAAGTTACGGAAATAGAGATTTAGCAACTTGATACTCTGCACTCGGAAATAGACAGCTCTTTAAAGTGGGCTATGAATGGTCACTGTTACCACGCATACATATATATATATATATATATATCAATATAGATCAGATTGTAGGTTTCTGTTGTCTTTTGTGTTTTTATTTTTTCCATTTTCTCGTTAGATGTTTTTGTTCCTATGCTCGTGTAATTAAACATTTCTATGCCTTTTCTGAGCAAAATCTAGTTGGATTCGTACCTTGTTAGGTCTAGACATAACTGGCCCCTAATTTCTTTGCCACAGTTTCTTCTGCTAGTATTTATTATTATTATTATTTTTAAACCTGGATTTTGGAGTGTTAGGTCTAGACATGACTTTTTTTTACTCTCATTCTTCATATGATCATTCATGGCTCAATAGCTTGGACAACCCTTTTATTATCCAGCTTGCATTCTTACTATGACCAGTAATGTAGTGATGGTCAAAATCTAAGCTTAATAAATTCTTCCTTTGTGAATAATTATTTTACTTACTGTACTTTTATTTTTACAGCATTAGATTTTATATTACGAATATTTGGTGTTTTCAATTTTTTTTTTTTTTTTAATAATTTGATTGTGTTTATTACGTGTTTACGTAATGAACATACAATTAAGTGACTGAAATTATTTTTTAAAAAATTATTAGAAGTACTAAAGTAGATAATAATAAATAGTTATTAAATTTAAATATTATAAAAATATAAGAACTAATTTAAAAAAATAAAATAAAATAATTAGAGAATAAGTGTGACAAATTTTTCTTTTTCTATATATCCAAGGTTTTTTATTTAACAATAACGTCAAATATAAGAATATTGCTTAGAAATATTGTATATATATATAGATAAACTTTCTCTTCTATGATTTTTATATTTTTTATTCAAATATTGAAGTTAATATTTTTTCATATATATTTATATATAGTAAAAAGTTTCTAGTTTTGACCAGTAATTACAGTTTAGGGATGAAGCTATCTCACTATTGATATGTCGAAATATAATTCTCCTCAGATCCTCCAAGGAAAAAAAAAATTATGACCATTACATTAATTCAACTATTGGTGGCTATAAACTCTTTTAAGTTTTTTTTTTTTTTTTTGGTAAGTACTCTTTTAAGTTTATTTGTATATATATAATATATGTATATATTACATATGAGTCAAGCCTTCCTCACTCTCTATATATATATTTTAAATGTTTTTCTTTTCTTTTCTTTTTTTTTTTTTAAAAAAAAAGTCAGGAAATAAATGGTGTCCAGTGCAATTTCGCCTGGGTGAGAGTCTCCAGCTACAGTACAATTAATTCTGCAACATGAAATTCATTCATCTGTGGAGGAAAAGACAGGTATGGGCTAATTGTTTCAATTTTGGATATTACTATATATATATATATATATATATATATATTTTAAAGCAATAATTTTGAAGTTTGCTTGTGTTATTTCTGATGCTAAGGACCATCTACTTCTCTTTTCTCTACTATTCATATGTGTATATATTGCCAAACAGGGTTACTTTCTTTGAAGATATTTCTTTTATTATTATTGAAAAATTTATCAATTTAGTCCCCTTTTTAATTTTTTTTTTTTTTTTTTTTTGAGGTGGTATCTTAGACTGTTCAGACTAATCTACCCATGAAGGCTTAACAGTGCAGGTATATCCGCACTTACAAATATATCTCGAATTGTGGAATACTCGGGTGAGGTTCGAACCCTTAACCTCTCTTAACCTCTTGGCAAGTCAAGAGGTAAGGGAGAGACTCCTAGATCAATAGGCTACGAGAGGAACTTCGTATTTTTAAAAAAAAAAAAAAATTCACCGATAAAATTTCTTTAACTTAATATTTTTCTGTCATTTTAACATTTTTTTAAAACAAATTTATAGTTTTAAAATAATTTTATTGGCAAAATTTTAATAAAAAAATTATTGACGAAGCATTTGAAAAAGAGACCTTATTAATGAATTCATTGTTAAAAATAGACCAATTTAGTTTATTTTCCAAATTTAGAAATATATATATATATATAT
>JAXGGT010000116.1:6243629-6264548 GCA_035583425.1 Marsdenia floribunda | reverse complement strand
CAAAAAAAAAAAAAAAAAAAAAAAAAAAGATCTAACTAAATTCGATGTTAAATTTAGAAGTCTAGTGAAAAAATAATAATAATTTCAGCAATTCTTTTTATTGTTAAATTTTAAATAAAAATAAAGAATCATTTATCCAAATTATTTAAAATCAAATTCTTCCCTCACAAGTCATATGTATATATATGGTGAAAGAAAGATTCGTGCTGAGCTGTGTTCCTTCATTTATCATTATATACACTTTATAAGAAAATGACAACTAGCTCTTACTACAATTATTCTTCCATTGTCAAGTGTTTCCATGCATGCAATTTTGTCTATATTTGACAGTTTTTCACATGCTACTGCTACTACACCAATCAATCATCCCGTGTCGGATCTATTTTCCCATTCACGCCGGTTCTCATTGCTAATTAGAGGGAGGAGACCATCATCAAGGGTTATTTTCGTCATTACACACCACTCTAATAATAATAATAATAATATTTTTTCTTTTTAAAAATACTCCTTTTTAACTTTTAAGAGAAAGAGAAGTTCCTCTCCTAAGGTTTAAGAGTCTCCCCTTATCTTTTAGCAAATTCATAGGTTAAGAGTTTAAATTTCATCAGAGATTTTTTAATTTGAGATATATTCGTAAGTGCGAGTAATAATACTTTCGCTTATAATTTAAAAGATTATAAATTTGAGACAAACGAAACTCCCTTAAATTTTTATTTTTATTTTTTTTTTTTTTAAGGAAAAAAAAAAGAGAGAGAAAAAAATATGTAAGACGATGGAAAGGGATTATCCATAAATTACAAATTAATAAAATTAAGTAAGGGGCTACTAAACCCTAAAGGATTGCTTCATCATTTTGTAATCGCATTCTCAAGTATTATTCCAATAAAAAAAAAAAAAACACTTGGTCTTCCTTTTTAGGACAAAAGTCATTTTTATAATATTCCAATAAATTTCTTCTTTTTTTTTTCCCATTTTTAATATCAATTTGTCATACCTTTCTTAGCCACTAAGGAGTTTAGCTTCCCTCCAAGTACATTGACCATGTATATAATTGGGTAATTTTTGTTTTAAAAAAAAAAAAAAAAGTATCTATTTCAACTTTTCCCCCTTTTATTTATATTTTTTTCATTTTTTTTTTCATTTTATATTTAATATTTTGTCTTTTTTATTGCTAGAGAAATGTTAATTTTTTTATTTGCTACATTAAAAAAATTAAGATGATATTTATTATTGTTTTTTCTTAATATTCTTGATTTAAGTATTATAATTAATATTAATTTAATAATAATAAAAATTAGATGATATTATAATCTTTTACCATAAAAAACGTTTTACCTTTCGTTGTTTTTAAAGTGTAGGTAAATTAAAGGGGGAAAAAAAACATAAGAAGTTAAATTGAAAATTGTGGAAAATAAACATAAATATATTTGATTGGGATATAATATCTCTAAATAATAATTGATATATAATGGTCATTCTTTCCAAAAATATTTTATTTTATTCAAATAACTAGTTTGACTAGAGGAGAAAAAAAAAAAAAAAAGAGAGAGAGAGAGAGAGACTCTTAATATTAAAATTAAATTGTATAATTTTTAAATATATTAAAACTATAAATATTTTCTACATAGCATCTTAAAATTTGAAAAGTTACACAAATAAAATTCCAAATATGTAAAAGGGGATTGTATAATGAAAAATAATATTAAATAACCATCTAGTAAAATTGAAATTGAAATTGAATTTTAATTAGAAATATTAATATTAGAGTGACATAAAAAATATAAAAAATAACGTACATATTCGAATTATAAATAAGTTAAATTTGTTAAAATAATAATTATTCTTTTAAAAAAAAATTATAATAAATAAAATATTGACTTGGTAAGGTATGTATTAATATAGCACATATTTTTAGTAATGCTAAATTTTTTTTTTCTTTCGTAAAAATATGAAGTATTTTGACACATAATTTAAATTCATGACTTTTTAAATTATGAATGAGATTCTTATTAATTGAATTACGCAATTGTAGAGTGTAAAAATTATATTTGATTTTGGGTAAAAAAGAAATTAAAATTTATATAATACAATGTTTAAAATATAAATTTTATTTTTGAAATAACAAAAATTAAATTTAAAAAACTTATGTTTTTGAATTGGAACTTTTTTTGAGAAAACTCATTTTTTTTTTTCAAAAAGAATTGAGTTGATTGCGAATAATGAGGAGTAAGGTGGGACCAATATAAAATGTTGTCTAGTAAGTGGGAGACAAAAATAATATATTTTATTAGTGTAATGATGATTTTTTATTTAAATTATATATATTTATATGTATATATTGAATATTTATAGTAAGTGAATGAATTTTTTATTCATTTTTTTGTCACCTCATCAAACATGAATAGTAACATGTTATATTGGTGTCCAAATAAATATAACTATATTTTTTAAATTTGAGTGAAATTTTTTTTAAAAAAATCCTAATCCAAAAACAGCCTTAAACTTTTCAAAAAAAAAAAAAAAAAAAGAATCTTAATATTTTGATTTTGTATGTAAAGCATATAAGTATTTTTATACATAAATTACTATAATAGACTAGACTAGATTCAATGGCATTTCTCTCTCTTATCATAAGTTAAGTTTGAGAGTCGGAGAAGGTCTTTTTCACAAATAGATTCTCTCTCACCTACTAACTGTGTGAGAGAAACAGAGTACTCTCCCCCTTTGAGTGTGTGCGCGCACTCACTTCAGTCTTCAGGATCCCCGAAAGCCGCGCCACTAAACGACCAGCCGTTATATACAACAAATACTCGCTTGCCACGTAATCCTCGCGTTAATCCCCCACCACGTCTCCGTCAATCTCTGATTCCCAATTTTTAACGTCTGTCTTTCTTTCTTTCTTTGTTTACCTTCATCTCAAATTCTAGCAAACCTTAATTACAATCTACTTTTAACATTAATCTCTTCAACATCCTCAGCATTTGGAAAATTTTTGAGTCTCTTTTTTTTTTTTTTTTTGCCAAGAAGTTGTTAAAAGAGTGCCAACATTGTGCACAGTTCTTGATAATGAATGCTGTACTGAAAAGAAAAACCCTGTAAAAACACACTGAAAGGAGCAGTCTGTTCAACTGCTTTTACTTGCTTTCACGTTGTAAGTGCATTTATTTGTAGTTTTCTTTTTTTTTTTTTTTTCCTCCCCTTTTTTCTCAATATTAATGTGATCCGATTGGTTTGTTCTTGATTCTTGATGTGTTTAACTTGCCGGCCTTCTTATTTTTCTTGTAAGTTTTGTGTGTATGGGAAGTAATTTTTTTGATACAAAGGATTAAAAGAAAAAAAAGGGATCTTTATGGAGAAATGTAATTGGTGTGGAGGAGTTTTAATTGGATTCTGTGCTTCATTTTGGTACGTATAAGCGGAAGAGAATTGAGAAATAGAGATATGGAAGGAAAGAAGAATCAGAATTCTGATATCCGAATCAAACCCATTTAAAAGAACGGTTTCATTTTTCAGTTTGTGTTTTATTGTTGCTTACTTGTTCTTTCCGGGTTTATGTCCTGTTACTAATTATTCTTCCGCATAGGTCTTATACAGAGGTTTCGAAGCAAGAGTCTTTTAAGAGGTAAGCGAGATTTGAATAAGTCATTTATTTCCAAGTTCTTTTTTTGGAGTCTCTGGTTTGAACTTTGAAGCCTTTTGATAACCAATTAATAGGATATATTTATGCCGAGCCGGAGACTACAAGCTGATCCCATGATTGGCCTGAAGATTCATGACCGTGGCTTTGGACTGCCTTCAAGGACGAAATTCCAGAGTGGGTATTTGCCTACTGGGATTGTCCCTGTGTCACGAGCTATACATGTTAGCACTGGGAATGACATAGGATCAGAATCCGACATGGACACCAATTCTGACTCAGAGAGCGAGGTTTATGGTGGTCGGTACTCGATCGAAACATCACCTCAAGATGATAAGTTTACTAATGCTTCTGTTGCAAAAAAAAGAAATTCATTTATCAATGGAGGGAAAGATGATGCAGGACTTATCCATTCTCAAACTAATGGAACTTCTGAAGTTTACTATTTCCACTCCCGTTTAGAGCCAAATGTGAAGACTGCCACACAGGTACGTTGTTTGACTTTGTTCATCACCTGTCTATTTTTTTAAAGGGTTGGGACAGCAACCGATAGATACCATGGCTATGATTCCGATAGGAAAGAATTTCGATGATAGACCATTAAATTTACTATGAAATACAAACTGAATTTTTAGAGTAATCTTGACTAGGAACTGAAGAACATGGAGCCATGGGCAAAATCCTACTTAATCCCACTTCATGTGTTACTATTTTTCTTAGCTTGATGTATTTGCAAAAGTTTTGGAAATGTATGGGGTGCATTATATCATAATGTATATACGAAAAAAAAGAAAGATAAGGGCACTATAGTATTTGTTTTATAATCATTGGAAAAAGAATTTCTCTTAATCTGAAATCTTCAGATATTTTGAGGTATCCTAAAATATTAAGTAGGCAACCTTAGTAGGTGGAGTGGAGGGGGATGAGTAAAATTTGATGGACTTAAATAATCAGGGGGATGCTATTTTCTTACCTCTTTATGTCCATGGAAAATTGAGGTAAATATCTTTTTGTCTTGAAAGGAAATCTGTCTTTGGTTCAGTTAATAATGTCAGTTCCTCTTCTATATTTCTTTTGGTTTCTCATGATATGGAAGGGTGCTCTATTGTTTTCATGTAAAAGGTTTTTTCTTCATCTGCTTCTCAAAATTGCAGCAACGTTTATCAACTAGATGTAATGGTGGATCCAAACTTAATAGCTGGAGAAGCTAAGAATGGGGTAGCACAAGTTTCTTCGAAAAGAATTCATTTGTTATGTTTCAATAGACTTATAAAGTGCTCAAGAATGGATTTGAGAGATCAGGGTTCCTAGTTTCCCACCAAGATGCACTTTTGCCTCCCATGATCATCTTGAGCTGTCAGGAGTTGGAACCAATAACCATCATGGATTCTGGGAGGGGTGGCAATGGCTTCTAGAGCCCAACATATATAACCAGGAAAGAGTTGGAAAGTTTTCTCCTTGGGTGTAGATATTTTGGCTAATATTAATCTACTGTTTGAATGATGAAAGGGTAACAGGTGGTTAGGGGCTGGGGAAATTAAAAAGCCAAGAAAAGCAATATCCTATAGTAAACTCATCTATTTTACCCACTAGATTTTTGTCCTGCAAAAGTTTCAGTATTCAATAGGAAAATCTTCAATTTTGATTTTGATTTTAATTTTACAATTTCCCTCTCATTCTATGGGAAAATCAGTCATGCTTTTGTTTTTCATTTTACTTCTTCTGTTCAATTTCTTGAGATAAACTTCCATGCATAAGTTCTTTTTATTGTTTATAAAATATGTTAGAAGTTATTTCTCATGCTCCTTTTGGACTTCTTGTCTTCAGGACTTCCACGGCACTGACAATGATATCCCAAGTGCACCACCGCTGTTTAATCCTGTTCTTGAATCTAACCTAGTGGGTAAACAATTTAAAATCTCCAGAAGTGGGATTCCCACCAGTCTGGCAAAGTCAGATGCTTCTACAATTGGTGACATGGCTAGTGCTTGTAACAGAAAACCATTTGGTTCTAATGAGGAAGATGTTGGGTCATCTGTAAGGTATATTTATGCTTGAAATATATGGTCAGTTGCTGGCTTTGTGCTCATCAGTGTGCAGACATTAGATTCTCTTTCATTTAAAGTTTGTATAATATCTTTCAAGTAATACACTGTTTTTTCCATTGATTATAGGGCTGCTGCTGTGCCCTCTAGTTCTTTACCTGCAAGAATACCAACATTTCATGCAAGGTAATTAGTGATTAAGTTTTAATTATGTGGTCCATGATACTGAACATACACAACTGATCAAATATCGTAGCACGTTGAATATTCACAATATCACTTTTCTGCTGTTTCTTCTCTTTATACAGTGGGCTAGGATCTTGGTATGGTTTCGTATCTTATGAAGCATGCGTCAGGCTCTGTCTGCATGCCTGGGCCAGAGAATGCACGGAAGCCCCCTTTTTCTTAGATAATGAATGTGCAGTGCTAAGAGATGCATTTGGGTGAGACATTTCTGAAAATTATCCATTTTAGTATGTCATCTAATCATGCTTCATTGCGTCGTTTGTATGTGATGCTTCAGATGAGCTTTGAGTATCTAAAAAAGACTCTTGCCAAAAAGGATTCCAAAGAAGCATGGAAAGTTTTTTTTTTGTTTTTTTCCCCTTTAAAAATTTATTATTAGAGTTCGAAAGTTCAAAGTCCTTTGTCTTGAATATTGGAGCTTTACAGTATTTTCATCTACCAAATTTTTTATTTTGGGGGGGTGGGTAGGTGGTAGGATAAAATAAAATAGGTAAAAAGACATAATAAGTACTTTCTTGATTCCATAAAGTGACGAGTAGCTGGACACAAAAACTCTGTAAAGGTGACAAGTAATCAAATAAAATATGGAGGGAGTATTATCTCAATGGTATTCAAAGACGAATACTTTTTTCTTCTTATGTATATCCATGGAAATTTAATCTGTTTAGGATGTTGGTGGAAACGGTTTGTCTTAGTTAAGCAACGAAAATAAGTTCAGTTATCTTTTCAAATGGGCAGAACTCTTTTCTATTTGCTGCTGTTAAAGAGTTACTGTCATGTATATAAATATATCTTGTAATTTGAAGGAGTTTGCTCCTTTTCAGAAAATATTTTTGACCCATTTAAGTAAATATAAAACTTTGCTGGCTCACATTTGGGATAGTCACGCTGCCATCTTAACTTTGTTAATGCTATAGCTGGAAGTGTGTATAACTGAATGCTAGTTGGTGGTGTAGGGTAAAGCATGTTTTATTACAATCTGAGGAAGAGTTGTTGACAAAAAGATCTACAGAACTGATAAGTGAGGGAGCAAGTGTAAAGCCAAAGAAAACCTTTGGCAAGATGAAAGTGCAAGGTAACCTTATTTCGTGTTTCCTTTGAATAATTTTGGCTTAAGCAATGATTATCCCATTAAGTATCTATTCTAAACATTCACTTTGCAGTTCAAAAAGTGAAAATGGTGCTGGATCCACCTACTGGATGCAGCATTTCATACCTAAAACCACCTATGAAGAAACTGGAGTCTGTTTGGGTACGGTTATCCAATATGAAATCAACTCTTTCTTCTGAATGGGAAGCCTACCGTAAAGTACGTGTGCCCCCACGTTTGCCATCAGGTGGAACTTTCCCCCATCAGAGCTTGGCCTATATGAATGTTGGCACTAAGTACATAAAAGAGTTACCTGAAATGCTGAAAATTGGAGCAACTGCTTTGCGTAACAGTTCAGCATCTTATGAAGTAGTTCAAGGTAAATAGGGTTTTCACATAGTTCCTGAAGAATATGCTGAAATTGAATTTTGCTCATTTTTCTTTTGCATATTTTTTCCCTTCATGCCTTTTTCCTAGTACTCATTTACTGTGTCAAGAACACCAGCCTTTCTTATTGCAGCCATGAGAATAGGCTAGTAGAGAAAATGTTAGGCTGTCAAGGACTGACTTTTTGTTGATTAACAGGATGGAAACGCATTACATTGTATTAATAGGTCACATAGACTAAAAGGAAGACTATTACTTGATGTACTTATAGTTTTTACATTTTTTATATGGTTCTATTAGTAAAGTTCTTCGGCAGGAGCTGAGGAGGTCATCTTTCTGGCCTTTGGGTTTCTGCCTGAAACATTGAGGGACTAAGCTACAGAACTTAAGATGAAGAAAATAAAATTATGACTCCAATGTCTTGGGATGTTTATTTTTAAGATTTTTCCTTGTGTGATCTTCCGCATTTTTCTTTAGTTTTGCTCTGGCAGGTTTTTGCTTACCATTATTGCAACGGTATGACTTTGTTAGATAGCCTTAACTTTTGTGTTTGTTTGGCTTGGGTTGTCGTTTGTGATCTTCACAAACTAAGGTAAAATGATAATCTATTTTTGTTGAGCAGATACATATTCTTGTTTATTGAGATTGAAAAGCTTACCTGAGGAGGAATCTGTAAGAATGCAACCTGGATCTGGTGAAACTCGTGTATTGTAAGTAAATATTTTAGCCTTTTTCATTTTTCTTCACCTTTTTCAATCCCATTCGAGCTGATGATTTCATTTTACTGCTGCTGGAGTACAGTCTACCAGATGGATTAGGGGATGATCTTATTATTGAAATAAATGATTCAAATGGAAAGTATTGTGGTCATGTTGTAGCTCAAGTTGCAGATATTGCCGATGATCCGGTATTAATTCTGGAATATATCATAAATTCCATAGTTTTTGAAGAAAGCCTTGATCATAAAGTTGATATATGTCGGATGTAGGGTGACAAGCTCCGATGGTGGTCTATGTATTGTGAGCCAGAGCATGAACTTGTCGGGAGAGTGCAGTTATACATTAACTATACTAGTCTGGAAGACAACAATCTTAAGGTATAACTAGCCTGCAACTAGAGTACTGTACTTCACGATATTTCTTTTTTTATTTCATGCATTTTTCAAAAATAAATTTAAACCTTAAATCCCATTACTTCCTATAATCATCTTCTTCTTGGTTATTCTCTTTATCTTCATTTTTTGTATCTCAGTTTAATGGCAGAGAAGGGAACTACTTGTTTAGCTACATAAAATATGTCTTCTTGCATGTTCTCTGAATAATTTGTATGGTTGGTTGTCTTCCTCAGTGATGATAATAAATTTTTATGTTCATGAGGAATGCATAAAGTAATACCGTCTCCATCCAAAATTAGATGTCCTGTTTGACTTTTAAAAGAATTAAGAAAAGAGTTACCACAATATCTTTATTATTGATGTGGTTAGTAGGTCACGTAGTTTGTTAGATGTGTGAATCCCCTAAATTAAGGCAGTTATTAGTAGGATTTTATGTGAAAAATATGCTTATTTTAGAAAAGTGGTCTTGAGATTGGAAGTTTTATAATAGAAATGTGACATTTGATTTTGGACAGAGTATTTATTTCTTAACAGTTCTTCAGTGCTGTTATACACATCTGAGATTTGAATTATGATTCATTGTCATCACTTTTTCTGTTTATTAAGTTCAATTTTTATCTTCCAAGTTGTATTTAAAGCATCTTACAACATATTGTTGTTTAGTGTGGTCTTGTTGCAGAAACTGTTGCCTATGACTTCCTTTTGGAGACAGCAATGAAGGTGCAGCAGTTTCGACAGAGAAATCTTCTGCTGCATGGCACCTGGCGTTGGCTAGTCACTGAATTTGCTTCATATTATGGAGTTTCAGATGCATACACTAGGCTTAGGTACTCGAATTTGGTTTAACAACTCCCAGTGAATCAATAATTCTGGAGGTTTCTTTGATTTAGGTTTACCTATAATATCTGTAATGTTCTGTAAGAAATTTCATTCTTTTGCAGATATCTTTCATATGTTATGGATGTTGCCACACCAACTTCGGACTGTCTAGATCTGGTGCATGATTTGCTCTTACCTGTTATCATGAGAGGAAGAACAAAAGAAACATTAAGTCACCAAGAGGTGCGGAGAATTGAATAAAAATTTGCAATTGGAAACTTCCATTATTTTGTTTCCAGTAATTGTTTCAGCAGCCTTATGTTTACATCCTTGAGTCTATTAACTTTTAGATCTATACATCTCTCTTCAATTTTTTATCCATCCATGTAGTACTTTTATCCTACAAATTTTCTTTTTAGTAGTACTTACTGGTTCGTATTTACTTCTGATCTCCTTATGGGATCATGGATGGTAAGGAATTTTTTCCTGACCATAAAGCTCATTTCTCATTCTTTATAATTAATATTGTTCATCTTGGTGTTGCTAATTATTCCAAGGAAAATATTTTAAAGTGCACATTTTATGGTATCTAAATGTGGTTGGACTAAAAGATGATTTCTTATTTCTTTTCAGAGATTGGCTACAACAAAACCCAGTCTCTGTTTTTGAGGATCATATGTCAAAGGAGAGGAAATCAGTCCCAAATATACTTAGAATTATTTACTAAGATAACCTTAATGCCAAAATATTTAGAAGATGAGAAAACATTTTTTTGTCAATTATTTTTTTAGAGCCGCAAAAAATCTGAAGTTAGTCCTGACAATGGTTTTTCTATTTTTTGATCATTGATTACTAGAGAGTCAAGTATTTCTTCTTTGGTGGTTCATATCATGTTGTTCTTTGCATGTTTTATTTTCAATTGAAGTACTTTTGCTTTCGAAGCTTCAACTTGTTATTTATTTCTGAATCTAGTTAACAATGTTTTCAGTTAAAGCTTTGGGGTTTCAATTATTAAACTGTAAGATTATTCTTTGTCTTGTTGATCCCAACCAGAATCGCATCCTTGGGGAAGTTTCCGATAATATTGAGCAGATTATCGCAATGGCTTTTGAAAATTACAAGTCCCTAGATGAGTCATCTGTGTCAGGAATAGCAGATACATTTACACTGGCTACTGGATCTGTAGCTCCTGCCCTTCCACCAGCACTAGAACTATACAAGCTTCTAAATGACATACTATCTTCAGAGGCTCAGTTGAAACTCTGCAGATATTTTCAGGTATAGAAAACTGCAGATATATTTTCACATTTCTTTACTGCTAAGTTCCCTTTCTCATCCTTTAGTGTTTCTGTAGATGGCTGCAAAGAAGAGGTCCAAAATGCACTTGGCAGAAACAGATGAGTTCGTCTCTAATGCTTATGAGAACTTGGCAGTGGAGCCACTGGCTTTCTCCACAGCTTATCAGAAAATGAAAGCTCTTTGTTTAAATATCAGAAATGAGATCTTCACAGACATAGAAATTCAAAATCAGCATATACTCCCCAGGTAAATGAGAATAATCAGCCTATACATGTTGAAGAGGACTAGTAGATGGTTGAGCTGAAGTCTTCTATCTAAAGTTTAATGTTTGCACTCTATATAGTTGCACCAAATTTAAATGTCTATATTTCTATTTTTGAGATGTCTAAAATTGAATGTCCACTTTTTCTTGATGTTAACATATTTTTCATCTATTTATCAAAAAAAAAAAAAAAAAACATATTTTTCATCTGAAATTCTATAAATGACCTTAATTAAGTAATTCATATTCCTCTAACACATACGCATCAAAGCCTTCTTTAATATTGTACCAAGTCAAAAGTGAATACTAAATTTTTGATCGAAGAAGTATGACATAGTAATTGATGCCAAGATGTATACTTATTCATTTATAAGCTTTCATCTGGGACCTTTTCATTTCCATCATCTCATGTCCTCATTCAGTTCTAAGTAGTTTTCTTTTCTAATTCTAATTCTCTCACCTTTTTTCATAATGGAAAACCCAATAATCCAGATGAAACAAAATAAAATGTTATTGGGCCATTTTGAATCTTCTATGTCAAGAATGTAAACCAGTTACAAGCACTGTAAGACCATGATGCTCTCTTCAATTTTTGGATTTTTCATCATTCAAATGTGCACATGAAATATATAAATATATATATAAAGAAAGCAGATGATAGCTCCAATATTCTTTACTTGCCCTCTTATTATTATCAAAGTATTGTTCTCTGAGTTTCTTTGAACGAATGATGTGGATGTTCAAACATAATAATTTTTTATAAAATTTTAAAAATCATATTTTAAATCCAAACAAGTTGCAGCCAACAAATAGATAACTGTGTTTCATGAAAACTTGCTATGTGAATGATTGGAGAGAGGTCATAGACTATGTTTTGAAACGATTTTGTGTGTGTGTGTGTGTGTGTGTTTTTTTTTTTTTTTTAAATTTATTTTACTTCTATTTTTAATTCAAATGTGTTTCTCTTGAAACAAATAGCTGTTAATCATTCCTCAGTATCTTAATACTGACTAATATTTTTTCTTTTCTTTTTGGCATAGTTTTGTAGACCTTCCAAATCTTTCTTCATCCATTTATAGTGCTGAGCTAAGTAGTAGGTTGCGAGCATTTCTTGTTGCATGTCCTCCCAGCAGTCCACTGTCACCTGTGACAGAACTCATTATTACAACAGCTGATTTTCAAAAGGATCTCTCGTCCTGGAATATTAAGTAAGGAGTAGTAGTTCTTAAGCAGACTCTGAGCCTTATATAGCCTTTCTTTTTGTCTGAACTTGTTGAATAATATTCTGCAGTCCTGTTAAAGGTGGTGTTGATGCAAAAGAATTGTATCATGGGTACATAACAATCTGGATCCAGGAAAAACGTCTTGCGTTGCTTGAATTATGCAAGACTGATAAGGTACATTTTGATTGCTAGGTATTTTCTGGACTTTGGTTGATTGTAGAATTCCAACGTATTAACACATTTTGGCCTATAACTTTGAGCATTCTTAAATCTATGCTCTTCTTGTAAACCCATTGTAATCAAGTTAATTTTTCTCCACTTACCCCCTTTCTCTGCCATTTCCAAGAAGTATATGGCAATGGTTTTAAAGAGGGTTGCTTCTTGTAGTTGTCTGAAATGAAGCTCAGAATGCATCAAAATATTTACTAGAAGCTAGTTGTGCATGCAAGTGGTCTAATATATCAACAGAACATGTTTGATTCCATGTTCTCTACTCCTTCTGATGAGGACTTAATGTTTCTTTACATTTTCTGCCATAAGAGCTGAACAACATCATTACTTTTGCCACAGAAAGAAAAAATGCTCAACTATGTCTTCACTGGTTGATATTGTTTTGCTGTTTCTGTGCCTATATGTATTGCTAGGACTATTCTATGTCCTTGTGCATTGAAGCTTTTTTTATGAACACATTATGGTAATTGCATATTTCCTGGAGACATGTATGTGTATTCTTTATTAACCATTAGTAAGTTGCAAGACATGTTATCCTTTTTATTAAAGTTGTTAGTGGTGTGAGATATGTTAGTGAGATGTCAGTTCCTTAATTTTTAATGAGATTATTTATGGAATTGGAAATGGAAATATGTTTATTGTAGGAAAATGAACATTCAATCTTGGACAAAATGGAGTAATATATATTGGTATATTTTTATATGTATGACTACTACATAACAAAATAACAACAGTTATTGGGAGCTGATAGGCAATTGTTCTCCAATGCATGCCATACTAGTAAAATACCTAGATGTTTGTCTCACTCTTACCTAGTTTGACATTAATTAGAACCTATACTTAGTGAATGAAATATACCCCTTCCCATCCTTCCAGCATTTGTAGAGATTTCGTTACATGAAGCAGGGAACATCAGTATCCTAATTGCTGAAAAACAAGTTACAAATTAATTGCCATGATCCACAAAAGGTTTTGGTACATATATTTGAAATTTGCAGATTACAATCAATACAGTTTGACGGGTTGCATCTCAACACTGTTTTTTATTTTTAGTATTCTTGCAAATCACCTATATGTTCAGCAGATTTTTTTGTAATACATATCCCTAATAAGCGATTTCTAACATTAAGATATTTTCAGGTGAAATGGTCTAGCAAGCAAGCAATGCACTCAACAACTCCTTTCGTGGATGATATCTATGTTCGGCTAAAGGAGACACTGAGCGAGTACGAAATCATCATGAGGCGGTGGCCTGAATACACCATATTTCTGGAAAGTGTATGGGCTCTCTGACTGTATTTTCATTGTGCATTGGGCAGTAGTGAGGGCTAACCTCTGAATCAGTCTCCCAAATAATCATTTCATGATAATTATTCCATCACATAATTTAAATGGTAGCAAACGATTTCTTGATAATCTTTCAACTTCCAAAATTTATATTATAGTACATTTAGATAAACTCTTGATGATTGTGACTCGGTTAAAAAACTGTTAGAGCTTCCTGGTAGGTCAGCGAAATTTAAGCTCCTTATAATGTTTTGATATGCCTCCGGAATTCTTGTTTGGATTTGGAGTTTTTCCTTACCTTCAATGTGCATTATTTTCTTGTAACAAGTGTGTGGCAGATGTGGAGAAGGCGGTTCTCGAAAGTTTGGAAAAACAGTATACAGATGTTTTATCTCCATTGAAAGAGTACTCAGCATTTCGCAAATATGTTAAAAAAATTGCAAAAGGGAGCGTATGTCCTTATGTGGTTTCTAGTGAGGTAAGGTATTTCCTTTATATAATTATGATTCTTCTCTTTTCACTTTTCTTTTTCCTTTCTCACTTCCAACAAAAAAATGATCTCCGCGCCACCATTTCAGGTAGGAATTGTCTTGAATTCTATGAAAAGGATGCTTGATATTTTGCGGCCCCAAATAGAAGCACAGCTGAAGGCATGGGGTTCATGTATCCCTGATGGTGGAAGTACAACCCCAGGCGAGCATCTGAGTGAAGTAACAGTAACTCTGAGAACTAAATTGAGAAGTTATCTGGAGGCGATCATGGAAAAGCTTGTTGAAAATGTATGTTCATTTATATAGAGTGATCTTTGTTGTCCTGCTCTATGTCCACTATCATGTCTTCATATTTGCAGTGTCTTGTAGAATTGACACTATCAATGAAAGAGTAACCTGCATCAATGAAAATTAGATAGACGACTAAAAGTAGTCCATATAACACTAGATCTGTGATAATTTCTACTGCGAGTTTCATAGTTTAACATCAGTTATAATCAGATTAAGGGCCAGCTCTAGGTTTCTTAAAAATTGAGATTAAGCAGAAGTTTCAGAAGCATGGCCACATTGTTTGCTTTGGTTTTTAGATTCTTATATCAAGAGAATATGCTAGTTTTTTGTTTTGTATTGAACTTAGGTAGTAGTCACGATATAGATAGTATGCATTTCAATCTCCAATAGAGTTTTGTGCTTGGGAATTCTTTACGATAGATTATTGTACATGCATGGAAATATTTATGATAGGGTTTGTGTTACCAGTATCTGCACTGGTAAGTATTTTCCCCTTGTTTTTGGTCAGTATTCTTGGTTGGTCCGTCATCTAATTCGTAGTACAAGAAGCATTTCCCTGACTTTTGTTGCTCTTGCTTTAATTGGTCTGTATTGTTCTATTCATCACAACCAAATAAGGTGATTCCTGAAGTTCGAACATGTATTTTTATGTCCTATATATATATTTAGGATTTGAAGGTACACTGTGATCCTGTGGGTGACCAACACTCTTACAATAGTTTTAGTGTTGCAGAAATTTTTGTTGCCTATCAACATTCTACTTGGTTCAATTCTTCATATGGATTCTTACCATTATTTTGCATCCAGACGCACGTGCAGCCTACTACGAAGTTGAAGAAAATAATCCAGGATGCGAAGGAAAATGTTGTTGAATCCGACTTACGAACTAGGATGCAGTCTTTGAAGGATTTGCTTGAAAACCTGATTGATCAACTCCATGGTGTTTTTGACAATCATGTTTTCGTAGTCATTTGCCGAGGTTTTTGGGATCATATGGGACAGGTAGAAATTTATATGTTAACTTAGTTTTTCTTCATTTGGTTGTGCAATATATATATATATATATAGAGTGAGAGAGAGAGAGAGAGAGCTTTTTGACTAATCTTTATTATAACTCTTGATGTTTCATTGCAGGATCTGCTTAGGCTTTTAAAAGATCGGAAAGAAAACAGGTCCTGGTATAAACCCTCAAGGGTGGCTATATCAGTAAGTTAAAAAACTACTAATTTTCATGGAAAAATAGCATCATCCATATTCCCTGCAAATAATTCTTTACATCTGTCTTTAATGATTGAACTCTTATATAAAACTGTTCCTCAAGGACAAAACACGAAATTAAGAACATCATCGCTGCATATCAAGTTTCTCAATATCCTTCCTTCTAAAGCTATAAGTGTTGTGACACCACAGGTTTTAGATGATACTTTTGCATCAAAGATGCAGCAATTGCTTGGTAACACACTGCAGGAAAAAGAACTGGAACCTCCCCGGCACATGCTAGAGGTACGGTCGATACTTTCCAAGGATGCTGTTAATCCCACAGACAATAACTACTATTACTAGAACTGGATATTATATCTCATACACAGATTCTTTATATACACAGTTTTAAACATATATATGTATAGAGATAGAGATAGAGATAGAGAGTATTTTTTATTGAAATGGCAGAGAGAAGGGAAGAAAAAAAAAAAAGTGTTATTGTAATACAATTCTTTTGAAAATAGTATCCAGATTTAGAGTAGCAGTGAGGATTGACTGAATTTCATTCCCTTGTATCCATTCAAATAATATATATATATATATATATATATTTGTTGTTTATTCAGTTTCCAGTGTATGTCCTCCTCCTCTCGTTTGCCAACATTGGTTACTGATTCTTCTTAGTTCATTGATGTAGCTTACCTTAAAATAATGAATGGTGATAAATGTTCCCTCTATAGAGAAGAGTGGTGTCCAATGTGAGATTCTCGCTATATACCACCACAGACATTATTTCTGAGAAAGATTAGTCAATTTAGTCCCAAACATTTAGGATGTATTTGGATCAATGTAAAATTTGAGTTTTCTCACCGAAATTGAACTTAAGTTATAGTCATATTTAGACAACTTTTGACACATGTTGATTGATGATTGGAAAAAAAAAAAAGGGAGAAAAAAGGGAAAAAAAAAATTTTACTCAAAGGATAATTGGTCGATTCAGTCCTATAACTATTTTTATTAATTAATTAAAAGTCCAAAATCTTTATTTTTAACTTGGTAGGTCCTATATCTTTTTACGATAAGTCTATTAAGTCCTTTTTGGCTAAAAATTTAAATTTTTCGATCAAAATTCATCACTTATCAGACACGTGATGATTTTTCGAGGAAGTAAAACAGTCTACGCATTGTTCTTCTCTCTCTTTCTCTCCGGATTGTGAAGGGGAGAGAATGGCCAGACCTTCGCAGATGGTGAGAAGTTAAACCCCAGTGGATTTAGAGTTTCATAGCATTGTGAATACTTATTGTGCAATTTATTCCTTTCAAAAGGCGTTGACACCATCGTCACTGTTTTCTTATTAGGATCATCATCATCGGAACCCGGCACGTGATGAATTTTGAACAAAAAGTTTAAAATTTTGGTCAAAAAAATTTAATATGCAGCTCGTAAAAAGATATAAGATTTACCAGGTTAAATATAAAGATTTGGACTTTAGTTAATTAACAAAAATAGTTACGAGATTGAACCAGCCAATTTCCTTATTCAAATTTTGTATTAGTCTAAATATAACTTTAAATTTTTTATATATTTAGTCTTAAATGTTTTATTTTGATATTTTAAATGGTAAATAAATTTTATTTTAGTAATTTTAGGCTGTATTTGGACAGCCATTTAATTGAAATAAAGTGACATTTTTTTTCAGACAAAAACTGCTCCATTTGGATAGCTATTAGACACAAATAAAGTGATGCCCCCCTCACTCTAACCAAATAAAGCTAACCCTATTATATAGGGTTCAATTTTACATGCAACCCGAAATTCTACTTCCATTTTCAACCCATTACCGGATGAGTTGATCTTTCACTGCTTATATGGTATTTGAACTTAAAAAAAAAAAAAAAAAAAAAAAGGATTATCGGTAAAATACTTTCTTCGAAAAAGTTCTAAACTAAAGAAAACAGCTATGTCTATATCATATATTATATTATATTATAACATATCTATCTATATCTATATCTATATATAATTATACATAATATATATATATCTGTATGTTTATTTATTATAGTTGTAGTGATATATAATATAACTACATATATAATATATATGATTAGAACGGAAATTCTATTTATATATATATATATTATATACTTATATTATATATTGTATACGTAGTTATATATGATACACTATATTATGTAATAATAGATATATATATATATATATATTTTGCAATTATTATATAAACAATATTCTAATTTTATTTTTTATATCTATTAATTTCTTGTATTAAAATTATTATATTATTTATAATTTTATATTTTATATTTATAAAAAGAAAATTATATTTTTTTTAATATAAAATATAAAAAATTGTGTACCAGATCGAGTCACTGATACTGATATGGCTAAGTGACTTCCGATACCATCATCACTGCGAATCCAAACAATGAACTCAATATACACTTAAAATTTAGTATGATCAACAATTTTTTATGACAATTATTTATATATATATATATAGATGAAATGAAAAATCATGAAGATAATACAGACCGCTGACAACTTGGAGTTTTTATCCAAAATGGGTATGTTTTTAAAAATATTTCTAGAATAGGGATGTTTTTTTCTCTCATTCCCAAAATAAGGAGAGTTTCCTTTGGCAAAGGAGACCCTCATTTTTCTTTAATAAAAAATTCAAGATCTCTTTTGCCAAAGGAAACCCTTTTTTTTAATAAAAAAATTCATGGTCTCATTTGGCAAAGTAGGTCCTCAATTTTTTTTTTAAATAATAAAATTTTAATTTTTTTATAAGTAAAATTTAATTTATAATTATTAATATTTATATATATAGTAAATTAAATAAAAAATGTTAAAATAATATATATATTAAACGTGAATATATATACATATACATAGTAAATTAAATAAAAAATGAATAATATATACACAGTGAAATATAATTTATAAGTGAATATATATATACATAGTAAATTAAATAAAAAATGAATAATATATACATAGTGAAATATAATTTATAAGTGAATAATATATATATTCACATTTAATAAATATATTATTTTAATATTTTTTATTTAATTTACTATATATATATTAAGAATTATATATTAATTTTTACTTATAAAAAATTAAAATTTTATTATTTATAATTTATAAGTGAATTATAATTTTTTTAAAAAAAAATTTTAAAAATTGAAGGTCCACTTTGACAAATGAGACCATAAATTTTTTATTAAAAAAAAAAAATGAGGGTCTCTTTTGCCAAAAGAGACCTTGAATTTTTTATTAAAATAAAAATGAAGTCTCCTTTGCCAAAGGAGACTCTCCCTATTTTGGGAATGAGAGAAAAAAGCATCTCTATTCTGGGAATCTTTTTAAAAATATACCCATTTTAGGTAAAAACTCGACAAATTGCACCAAATGGAATTGCACACAAAGGATCAAAATAGAACTAATGTGGCTCCTAATGATGCAATCGATAAAGCATGTGATAATCCCGGCTGATAATGTCAAAATGGGTGAACTTTCAAATGCAAAGGATATGACTTCAGCATGATATCACATTAGTTGAACAAATACAAGAACGTGACTAGTTTTTGAACTATTGTTTATGATGTTATTACTATTTTGTTTAGATTTCGCTATGTTATTTATATTATTATGGTGCTTTGGACATCCATGTTTTAGGTACACAATATTCCTCTTTCGTATTGTGCTTTGGACATAGTTGGTTTTGGCAAACAATATAGTATATGTATTTCATTTTAAAAGCTGGCCTAACTTTATCGGTATGCACTCATAATTTTTATTTTTCTTTATTTTTCCAAGTTCTAATTAAAATCAATTTATATCTTGAACCCTGCTGACAGAAATGAATGAGTTCGTGGTAATTTATCATGCATTTTCTATTTTTATTTTAACAATCCCATTGTCCAATTAATTTTTTTTATATTCAAGTTGAGTAATAAGAACAACAGTATATTTCACGTAATTAATAACAACATTATAATAATTCAAAAAATAATATTATTATACAACTTTCATATTTTTCCTCCCAAAAAAACAAAATATTCACGTTTTTATATTAGGAAAACATATTGTCATACTTACCAAGAAAATAATAATAAAAAAATAGTCGAGTGTTACATTCTCAGATATTCATTATATATCACATAACTCTAATTAGATTGTAACCACTTTGTGGGGCTCAGACCCTTACGAAGCTGGTTTAAGCACCATAATAAAATAATCGATTAATTTTTGCGTAAAACATTGGCCACATCCAAAGTATATATGCTTCGTTTCATTGTTCTAATATAACTAATATACCTATACTGAATGTAGAGAAGATATTCTTCATTCTCGGCGGATTCCAAGGAGTGGAATACAGTACAAAACACAAAGTATTATGTCGTATTTGAACTTGAAGGACAAATAACGGGCATTACGACATCTTAGTCGGATTGCTTCCTATCAACGAACGAATAATCATTTACTGATTACAAGTCGGCCTTACTTCGTGGAATAGGTACAACAACAAAAAATTCGGTTGGTATCATTCACTAGAACCCAGCGATTTACCTGACACACCCAGAAGATGGATAAAACAATATGTATCTAGCGTAGATAATTCATGTACGGAAGTAGCTAGTCCTTCCACCGACGAACTTAATGTAATTATAAAACTACAATTTGATTCCTATTGGCTAATGTATTTCATCTTATGTAATCTAAGCAGATGCAATATCATATTTATGTAGTGTTCTTCATTATCTTATCTTATTCCCCTTTTGTTTATTTTATTTATATTTATGTTCTCTCTCTGTTTTTTTTTTTTTTTTGGTCTTAAATCCTAAGTAATATATATTTTTATATTATACTTTTTTCAATGTTTTATTCAGTACTAAAATCACTAATTTTTTTTTTTAAAAAAAAGAGTAAATAAAAATAAAATATCATACAGGGGCATCTTGTATGTTATTTTATTTTACAAAATAGTTGATTGCAATGAAATTGTAGTCAATTGATCGGTCGTTAAATGCATCTTTTATAGTACACGATTATTATGAAATTTTTGGAAACAACAAATCCATAATCGATAAGAAATAAAAAGAAAAATAAAATTAATGGTTATACTGAAATGTTTGTCAATCATGACTTCTAATGTGTTGACTTGACCATGCAAATGTTACCGTAGCCTTGCATTTGTTAAGTTGGTCAATACACAATTTCTATGACAGATTATTGGTGGTTAGAAATAGATTTATTTATTAAT
>JAXGGT010000116.1:6228741-6243529 GCA_035583425.1 Marsdenia floribunda | reverse complement strand
TTTAAGTTAAAATAATATCATAATACATTAATTCAGGTATGTAAATTTTTACTACATATGTTAATTATAATTTATGTCTTATTTAAATATTTATAATTATAAAATATTTAATTTTATATAAATTAAGTAATCAATATTAATATTTGATGAATCATAATAATTTACTTTTATATATTTTACGTTTTAGTATCTTTATTTATTATAAAGAATTTAAAATTTATTATTTATATTTTATCAGTAAAATTTGTTTTTTTTTTAAATTAAAAATTTTATTTTTTAAAAATAGGTCCTCACTAATTTAGAAAGTAACTTAAAAAATTACCACATCTTTCAAAGGTTTTTAATTTTACCTACTTTTTTTCGGTTAAAAACTCTACGACTACGAATCAAACTACTGACAATTTGGGCGAGTGCTAACCACATGGTCTCCAATCCCAACGGGCAACAGCTGATGAATATATATATATATTTATATTTGTCTTTTATCTTTTTACACAAATGGCTTTAGTTAAAAATTTTTAAAACATTTTATTATATTTTAATAATTAATTTAATTTTTTAAATTATATTCTTCAAATATGCCATTATGAATGGTTTAAGTTTCACACTACATAATAATTTTGACGTATTAAGAACCTCAAGAATTGTTTAAGAAAGAAAAAAGAAGAATTAGTTCCCATGTTTGTTAATCTGAAACCGTACTCTGTCTTTTCCTTTTCTTCTTTACCTCTACGAGCCGCTGCTTCTTTCTTCTCCTCTCTGCCTTCTGCTCGGGCCAAGAGGAAGCTTAGTTTTGGCTAAACTTCTCTCTTGGACGGAAGCTTATTCTCATTTACTCCGTTTTACTTATTTTTTGTTTTTAGTTTTATGTTTCTATGTGTATCTTCCTTCTACTTTTTTAGTTTTTTTGTCATTTATTAATCTTCAAATGCAAGTATCTTATTTGATCTTTACAGATAAAGTCTTTTTTTCTTCTTTTAGAAGAATTTATCTTTATACTCAATTTTGATTTAAACCCTCTACTCAATCTTTGTATTTTTCTCAAACTGCCTCTAAAATTTTTGATACGCTCAAGATCGCTTGGGTGGTTGTTAAAGGAGGAAGATGAAGTCAAGTTATTCTTGTAGATGATGGTTGTAATCTACAACGGAACATGCTGATAAAATAGTTAGGATGTTGTTGTTGTTGTGTTTTGTATTGTTTGTATTTTGTATTCTATTTGATTCACCTATATTTTTTAGATTGAGTATTTTATCTTCCACTTTTTTAGGTTGAATATGTATTATGTTAGAGTAAATAATTTATTTATTTATATGTAATATTTTTTTTTATTAATAAAATTTCAATTAAAAAAAAAAGAATTATCTTTTTTACGTCAGCACTTATGTCATTTATAAGGTAAAATGAACATTTTAGAAAATTCTAAATTCTAAGCCCTTTTACTTCTTTTTTTTTTTGATAATTAATTCTACGCCCTTTTACACCTAAATATTCCCTTCCGTTGATTTTAGCTTCAAAACTTTGAGATTCCTTTTTCCGACCCCAAATACCACCTTCCTTTTATATTCGTCACATTATAAAATTTATGATATTTTTTCTTTTTCTTTTTTTTTTTTTTTTTAAACTTTCATGCCGTGAAACAAAAATAAACTATTTATTATTTTTAGAAAATTGGTCGGTTCAGTCCCGTAATTATTTTTGTTAATTAACTAAAGTCCAAAATCTTTATTTTTAACCTGATAAATTTTTTATCTTTTTATGAGTAACCTATTAAGTCCTTTCAACCAAAAATTTATACTTTTTAGTTAAAATTCATCACATATCAGGTATATGATGATTTTTTGAGGGAAAAAACAATCCAAACAGTATTCTTCTATCTATTTCTCTCTAGATTGAGAAGCGAAGAGCATGGCTAGGCCATCGCAGATTGTGAGAAGCTAACTGCAGTGGATTTAGAGTTTCGTAATGTTGTGAATATTTATTGTGCAATTTATTCCTTTCAAAATGTCTTGACACCATCATCACTACTTTCTTATTAGAATCATCATCAGAATCTGGCACATGATAAATTTTGACTGAAATGTTTAAATTTTTGACCAAAAGGACTTAATAGGTTGCTGGTAAAAAGATATAGGACTTACTAGGTTAAAAATAAAGATTTTTAATTTTAGTTAATCAACAAAAATAGTTATGGAATGAATCGACCAATTTTTGAAAAATAATAAATAGTTTATTTTTGTTTCACGATATGAAAGTTTAAAAAAAAAAAGAAAAAAAAAAAAGAAAAACTATCATAAATTTTATAATGTGAAGAAACATATTGTGGTAAACCTCAAAATTTTCAAAAAAAAAAAAAATTCACAAATTAATATAAAAATAAATAAATTTAAAATTTTTTTAATTAAAAACAGAAGGAAATAATAGTAAGGAAAATTGGTCAGTTCAATCCGGTAATTATTTTTGTTAATTAACTAAAGTTTGAAATCTTTATTTTTAATCTGGTAAGTCTTATATCTTTTTACGAACACTTTATTAAGTCCATTCGGCAAAAAATTTATACTTTTTGGTCAAAATTCATCACATATCCGGCATGTGATATTTTTTGAGGGGCCAAAACAATTCAAACAGCGTTCTTCTCTCTGTTTCTCTCATGACTCAGAAGCGGAGAGAATTGGATTTAAAGTTTCGTAGCATTATAAATACTTATTGTACAATTTATTCCTTTCAAAATGCGTCAACACCATCATTACTGCTTTCTTAATAAAATCATCATCATCAAAATTTAATACATGATGAATTTTGACCGAAAAATTTAAATTTTTGGCCAAAAGGACTTTATAGACTATTTGTAAAAAAATATAGGAATTATCAGGTTAAAAATAAAGATTTTGGACTTTAGTTAATTAATAAAAATAATTACGAGACTGAACGAATCAATTTTTTAATAGTAATTTTACACTTGAAAATAAAGGAAAGCCTCTAAAGAGATTCCTTTTTTTAACTTGTTATAATGTTTTATAATCATAATTAAAATAATTTCAGCAAAAACTTCTTATCAATTTTATTTTATGTCTTAAGTTTGTTAAAAATACGATTTTATAAATTAATATATATATATATATATATTTTAAAAATAATAGAACAATATTTTTAAAATACAGAAATAGTAGTTATTAAAAAATAAATCATTAAATCAAACACGTAACAAAAAAGACTAATTCCGTTAGGACAACAATCGACTCCCAAAAACATCCTTGTCCCCAAATTCTTAGGAAGAAGGAATTCCAATACTTAAAATATATATATATCTATGTCTATATCAAAGAAAAAATTCCTTTATTTAATTTTTTCTTTTTTCCATCTTTTATTCGTCGTCTTCGTCATCATCACTATTTAAAATTCCTTGAATAATTTCCGGACTTGTTCCAGTGTAACAAAGAGCACGACAGTGAATGGACCCTGCCTTGAGATTGTAGGAATGAATCCCTTGTAAAGGGCCATGGGACCCTCAGCCTTGATAGTCTTCATTGCACAATCTAGGGCTCCACTGTACGGTGGGGCCATCCCTGGCTCCACCTTCATGTTCATAACCCTAGTCTTTATCACATCCACCGGATTTGACGCAACCGCCGCCACGAACCCCGCAGCGAAGCTCGCCGTGACGTGGGTCCCAAGCCCATCCTTCATCACTCCCTTCTCCAATATCATCTCCTTCATCTGATCATACGATGCCAGTTGCGATGCCGTTACCAGCATGGCGCGGTTCACCGTGAGAGACGAACCGCGCCAGAGACTGGTCACGCCTTCGCTCTTGGCCATCTGGGTTATTGCGTCCACCACGCTCTTGTAGTTACGACGCTGAGCCACCGGGAGACGACCGTCTGCTTGCATGCGTACCATTGCCACATCGGCGGGGTTCCCGACAGCGGCTCCGACAGCTCCGGCAATGAGTCCGGCAGCGATTTTTCTGGTTAATGGCATATTATTGGTATGGGGATCGGACCATTTCTGTTTCAAGACATCGTAGAGTCCCATTCTGGTGGTGGAGTAAAGAGTCTGACGGAGTACGGTAGCGGAAACCCCGGAGAAAAGAGCAGCCGCGCCTTCTTGTTGGATAATCTTAACACCCACCGAAATGGGTCCGACGCGGGGTGGGGGGACGTGAACGTGGGAAGCATTACCAACGGTGGTGGTATGGAAAGCCCAAGCGGGACGGAGCGTCTGAACAGTAGATGCAGTAGCCTCACCTTGAAGTTGCATGCGGACTTTGATGAGATCCAAAGGGTGAGTGCTGCAACCGGCAACAATGGAAGCTATGCCTCCTTCGACAAATCCCTTGAAACCCATATTCTCGTGAGACGGGTTAATAAAACAATCAAAAAAATTTAAACAAAAATCAGGGGTTTCAAGGAAAGAATTTGTTACAGGGGGGAAAAGGAAATCAATCAGAACTTTTGGTTGGAGAAAAAACTAGAAAAATTTAGGAAAAAGACCAGTTGGAATTAGAGTTCATCTCACTGGAGACCAGGAGATGAGAGTGAAGGCCAAAGGCGACGGAGGCGAAGTGTGGAACGTTGGGTCTCTGAGACATATGCTAATGAAGAATGAATTTGAACGAGAATTGGTTGGAGAGAAAATCGGGAGGAAAGAGTATATATATATATAGTTGGGAGGGAAGAAAGGAAAGGGAACGGTGCAGGAAATTTAATTAGGTTTTCACGCGGAGAAAAAGGAAAAGGAAAATGTAAATTTGGAAACAAAAAATGCGGTTTGAAAATTTCTTTAAATTTTATTACACGGAAAAGGGTCCCCGTTACGTTACTGTACTATACTGGTTGTAGGTTGCATGCATTTAATGGTTTTTTTTTTTTTTTTTTCTTAGCTTGACTTTAAAGACAATATTTATAATTTTTTTTCTATACTGGTTGTAGGTTGCATGCATTTAATGGTTTTTTTTTTTTTTTTTTTTTTCCTTAGCTTGACTTTAAAGACAATATTTATAATTTTTTTTTTTAAAAAAAAATTATGAATTTTATATGTAATATTTTAATTTTTTTTTCCTTCAAAATTGAATTTAATTAGTGTTAGAGGGACAGGAAGGCATTATTTGAATAGCAACAATTTCATTTATAATCATACCAAATTATGAGTTCGAGTTATATTAGAGACAGAAAAAACTTTTAATTTTTTTTTTAAAAATAATAAAGGATAATTGTTTGATTTTTATCATTCGGGTTGGTCCTAAAAATTTTTTCAAAACCCAAAAATAAATAAAATGGTCATTTTGTTCTTTACTAAAAATTATGTATCTAATAAATATGAAAATTGTAGTCAAAATTTGTTGATTATTAACTAAAATAATCGATTTAGACAATTAAAATTAAATAAGAGATTAACTTAATTAAAAAATTAAAAAATATATTATAACATTAAATTAGATAATTATTCAATATATATATATATATATATATATTGCCATGTGAAAAAAAAAAAAAAAAAAAAGGAAAATGCATTTTGTGTTGTTTGTCTCCAGATATTGTCAATCATTGACATTGATTGCAATGCGTGTTTTGAATACCAAGCAATAGCAATAAAACACCTAATATAAAAAAAAAAAAAAAAAAAAAAAAAAAAAAAAAAAAAAAAAACAGAAAAAAAACAAAACCCACCACCACAACGGACCCAACAAATATGACCAAATCCTTCCTTCCATTTCATACCAGACCTTTTTGGTCAAAATTTCCCTCTTTGTTGGAAATAATGGTATTTGTTCAATTTGCCCTTACAGAAATTTAATTGATTTCTAATTACTATTATCAAAATTAATTGAGCATTAGAAAATTTCTACACCTTTTTTTTTTTTTTTTTTTTTTTTGCTTTTTATCTATTCTATTGTTCTCTATTCCTTAAATATTGTTATAAAAAGTAACAAATAAATAGTACTTATTCTCCAACTGTTATTTTTACTATTCTTTCTTAATTTTATTAAAAATAATAATAGAAATTACCTAAATATTCCACGAATAACATCTTTAACAACTGAGGCCGGAATGGGTGTATCTTTCTGTTATTACTCCTTTAAAATATATATATATATTCTTTTTACTCGTTAATTTAACGAAAATAGTATTTATAATATATATATATATATAAATTGAAAGAAATTGTCAGTTTATGGAAATGAAAGAGTCCCCCCACCCCACATACTCCCTTCATTTTTTTTTTTTTGGATGAATCCCACACACTCCCTTCTATTTACTGGATTTTCGGCCCTTTTTTTGACTAAAAGCTAACCGTCCAGTTGGATCGTGGAATAATTCAATTCATTGTATTACCCATTTACACATCCATTGTAAGGAGACCTGCACATGCAGTGCGAGAATATCCGCCCATGCAAATATATCTTGAATTGTGGAACATTCGGGTGAAGTTATTCCTTCACCTCTTGACAAGCTCGGAGGAAGGGGAGATTCGACCCCTAGACCTCTTGACAAGCCAAGAGTTCTAAGGGAAGAAAACCTGACCAACATGTTCCTCAAAAATTTAATAAAATGATATTAAAGCTCGAAAACACATTATAATATTTATATTATAAATATATAAATTTTTTTAATTTTAATTTTTTTTTTTAAAAAAAATATAATTAGAATTTAAACTTAAACTCAAATTTAAACTAATTTGAAAATTAAATGAATCTATCATAAACAATTTATAAACTATACCAACAAATAATCTAACTAACTAGAATAAAATTTTAAGCTCAAAAGCGTATACCAATGATGTCCAAAAATTTAATCAAATAATTTCTAATTTTTCATATTCGACAGTTCGACAATATTTAAAAAATTAATTAAATTAAACTCAAATAACTGATGTTAACTAATTACAACTCTAAGTATATTCAATAACTCTAATTTTATAATTGGAGGAAAAATAAAAATGAAAAAAAAAATCTCCAAATTTTATTACCGAAATCATCAATTATGAAAATATATCTATCTATATAAAAAATTATAATAAAATTAAATTATAAAATATCTTTAGAATAAATATTATTCCTTATTCGAGTGACACACGAAATGTTGGTTCCATCTTATTCCTGGTATTATCATAGGTTAAGAGCATTATATATATATATATTTGGAAAATGAGCATTATATAAATATATATATATATATATATATATATATGTATGTATGTATGTATGGATTACATCATAAACTAGTTGGAACAAGAAAGGAACAATAATTACACACGCATATGCCTCAAGTTGCATGAGAATAAGTTCTTTCTATATATAGATAGATATATAATATATGGGGTGGGGGGAATTGAAAGGCATAATTAACTAATAAATTAGGTCAATAATAGAGGAAGAATATAGCGAAAGGCCATTTCAAATGGCTACAAATTGGTCATTCCACTGTTCTTCCAGTTTCCCAAAAATCTTTCTTTTCTCAACTGGTCGGATTAAAATAAAATAATAATAATAATCTTAAAAAATATATTCAATTCTTCAATTCTCTTTATGTATTAGACAATTCAATATATGTTATTACATTTTACTAATTTAAATTAGATTTGAGTCTAATTTTTATATAATATTCACAAGACACTTATTCATATATATTAAATTAATATTATATGTATATAATTATTTTTTGAGATTAATATTGTCTGATTTGATCCCTAAATCATATTCTATTATTGTCCATTAATATTACTTTAGTACTGAAATGACACAAATGAATAAATTATAGTTATAAGACCTTAATAAATAAGTTATAGTTGAAAACGAGAACCTTATGTATTAAAATTTAAACCGAAAGATCTTAATAGATAATAAAATGTGATTTAGAGACCAAATTGGACAACAATCATATTTTCATGCATTCAATTAATGATTTACAACTAGTATTTATTAATTATCTTTGTTTTCGTCCTTAAATATTAATTTTTATACGAATTGATCCTTAATTTTTATTTTTATTTTTTTTATCCATGTTTTTGAACTTTTAAAGTAATTTTTTCTTCCGTCTAATTTTGTTAGAATAAAATATATACATTACAATTGATTTCAACTATTTGTATTTTATTTATATTTTGCAAACGCGAAATCGTTGTTCACACTCTGTTCTTTAACTTTTTAGATTAATTGATCCTGTTGTTTAATTTTGTTAGATTAGTGTTAAAAAATAGCACACCTACAATGTGTGATTTACTTGTTTAGGGGTAAAATAGAGATTTTAAAACTTTCCTTCCTTTCCAACTATAAACCCACAAATTTTATCCAAATTATCAAAAAAAATTTAGCCAGTGAAACTTAATCAAATATTTATAGTTGGGGAGAGAGAGAAGCTTTAAAATCATCTTTTTACTCTAAGCAAATAGATCACATGTTAGATAGCTGTTATTTTTTAACAATACTCTAACGGAATTAGACGCAAAGATTAATTGAAATAAAAAATTAAAAATGAAGATTAAAAATTATAAAAATAAAAATTAGAGACTAATTCGCATAAAAGTAAGTAAATAAGGACGAATATAACTAATTTTATATTATTTTTTATAAAAAAAAAAATAAAGTTAAATAATATTTTAATTTTAGCAATTAAAAGATACAATAACTTTAATAATGTTTTTTTTAAAAATGTATAAAAAATTATTGAGTCAACAAATTAAAAAAAAAAAAAGAAGTTCCTCTCTTGGCCTTTTAGTCTAGGAGTCTCTTCCTTTCCTTCTGGCCTGTCTAGAGGTTAAGGATTCAAAACTCACCCGAGTGTTCTACAGTTTAAAATATATTTGCAAGTATGGGTATACTCGCGTTGTTAGGCCTCTTTGGGTGGATTAGTTTGGGCCGAAAAGACATTGATATCACCTAAAAATAAAAAAAAATAAAAAAATAAAAAAAAGAGAAAAAGAAAAAGAAAAAACCGATGGAGTAATTTAATAGGGATGTTTGAACTTTGAAGTAAAGGATTGGTAGTAAGATATACCCTTCCCCATAGCAACCTTTCATTTATTCCAAGGCCACAGGACGGGAACCATTGCCCCAAATTTCTTTGTACTTAAAAATAATGACGTGCTTTAGTTCCTAAGAAATTTTGGCCTTAGCTGTTGAACTTTTTAAAAGGGCAATATATATATATATATACATATGTATCTTCTTATTTGCAAATTGTCAAAATGGAAGTAAATAAGAAAATGACGTTATAGTTTGACGAGGTCCTAAGGTCGTATTAAAATCTAGATTAGAGAAGGAAAAAAAAGCTTTTGTTCATTGTTATTCCTTAAATTATTTTGACTTTTAAAAATAAATAAATAAATATATTGTCATCAAATTAATAATTAGTTAATCTTATTTTAAGTTAATAAAACTTTTCAGATTTTAAAATATGTAAAAAAGTAATATAAAACATAATTAAAGTTATAATAAGGAAAACTGATCGGTTTAGTTCTCTAAATATTTTTATTAATTAACATAAGTCTACAATTTTTTTTTTAACCTGTTGAGTCCTACATCTTTTTATGAGCAGCCTGTTAAGTCCTTTAGGCCAAAAATTTGAATTTTTCGGCCAAAATTCATCACGTGCTAAATACGTGATGATTTTTTAAGGGCAAAATCGTTCTCTTGAGTATTATAAAGCTGTGAATTAGATTTAATTATAGGGTCTTATAAAGTTTTTTTTTTTTTTTTTTTATATAAAGAGGATAATTTTATAATTAGTTTAAGTTTATAACTTTATAATATTTAAGAAGACAATTTTATCCTTAAAAATCATCATGTGTTCGGCACGTGATGAATTTTGGCCGAAAAATTCAAGCTCGTAAAAAGATGTAGAACTTAACAAGTTAAAAGAAAAAAAAAAGATTGTTGACTTATGTTAATTAATGAAAATAACTAAAGGGCTAAACTGACCAATTTTTCATCATAATAATCATAACGGAGTCTATAAGCATACGTAATTATTGTCAAATGGTGGAAGGAGGAAGGTGAAGTGGCCATTTGGAAATTGAACAAAAGCAGCTTGACTCGGTTTTTTCTACCGGAACGAAATATTTATGGAGCCTTTTCTGGAAGTTCCCACAAAGACTTTAAATAATAATAATAATAATAAAATTACACGTGTCAATAGGAGAACCAAAGCCATGAGATTAGGAGATTGTTTGACCGGCCCGGCCCCGCCCAGCCCAAAAGAAGAGAGCAGATTGGACCGAGTCACCGCGTATTCTGTCGCATTCGAGACGAGGTTTTATCTGAGGAAGGGCCCAAATAGGGGAGGGCGGAGGACGGATGGCTGGGGCTGGTTATTCAGTATTGACCGGCTGTAGAAGCATCCTTTTAGAACCATTTCTTGAAAAGGAAAATTTACCAATTTAGTCCTATAACTATTTATGTTTCTCTGAATAGGTCCTATAATTTTTTTTTTTACTTTAATTAGTCCCATAACAATTTTCATTTACTAAAATTAGTCATTCCGGTCAAATTTTTGCCTGTTACTTTGGTGCCTAGCCAACGTGGACAAAAATTGAGGAGCATTTTTCGATAATTTCAGTTATGAAAAATGTGAGAAATGAAATGGAGATAAATTTTTCACTCTTTCAGTTGTAGGGCTTCTTCTTTGAGTAAAAAATAAAAATTTCGACTACAAATTTGGACAAATTTTTGACTGTAAAGTAATTTTGTCCAAATTTATAGTTAAAAATTTTCCAAATTTGCAGTTGAAATTTTGATTTTTCACTCAAAAAAATTTTTCTACAACTGGAGGAGTGAAAATTTTTTCTCAATTTCATTTTCCATGTTTTTCAGAAGTGAAACTACTGAAAATGCCCCTAAATTTTTGTCCACATCAACTAGGCAACTGAAAATTTGAAAATTTTTTGTTAGAATGACTAATTTTAGTAAACGAAAATTGTTATGAGACTAATTAAAGTAAGAAAAAAGTTATAGGACATTGTCAGAGAAATGAAAATAGTTACAGGACTAAACTGGTAAATTTTCCTCTTGAAAATTATTCCCCTTTTTAACCGAATTTATTCCGGATATATGTTTTTTTTTTTTTTAAACTTATTTTAAAAAATAGATATTTAAATCTTATATACATATATTTGTTTATATTTAACCAAAACATTTGAAATTTAAAAGTAAATATATTTTTTAATTTTTTGTCATAATTAATTTTTTTTTTTTGAGAAACTTATTTATTTTTTATATAAAAAAATTACTATATATATACACAATATTTAAGTTAGAAATAAACATATATTCGTCATATTTATCATTATTTATTTTATTAAACAAATTTAATTTTTTGAAACACAACCATACAATATTGACTTTTCATTAAAACTACAGTGTTATGAAAATTATAGAATACATATATATATATATATATATATGTGTGTGTGAAAATTTAGTGAATTTGATTCTTAATGTTGATATTTTTAATGTAATTGTTTTATTGATTCTTTTTTTTTTTTTTTCTTTTTTATTTAATATATCCACAATGTACAACAGACATGTGCATTTGGTCTATCCATTCATAAAAGGATAAATAGCCAATTTAGTCCCTTAAGTTTATGTTTCGATCTCTTATGATCCCTTATATTTATTTTTGTCCAAAGTAGTCCCTTAAAAAGTTTTAAATTGATCAAAGTGGTCCTTTGACCGTTAACATCTAAATATTTCGGTAACTCTCCTTGTACGTGACATCCTAAACTCTCTTTAATTTTGAACAAAAGTATAAAAATACCCCTTCTAAAAAAGGTATGAATAAGGAAAGTTAACGGAATATTTGGATGTTAATAGTTAAAGGACCACTTTGATTAATTCCAAAATTCTTAAGGGACTACTTTATATAAAAATAAACATGAGGGACCATAACAAATTAAAACATAAACTTAAGGATTAAATTGGCGATTTATCCTTCATAAAATTTATTGTTTAGACAAATTAAAATCTATTATTTGACCTTCCTAAATAATAAATATTTGTAAAAAAATGGACCAAATACATTTGTTCATTATACATTGGTGACCTACTAAATAAAACAGAAAAAAAAAAAGAATCAATCGCTCTAATAATCAAAAGATTAGAAATCAAATCTTCTAATTTTCTATATATATATAAACATAAGAAATCAGGGAGATTTCCTTTTTTTTGTTTGTTTGATTCAAGGGGGAGGGATCCGCTGAGCTCTTAAGAATCACTCTTATTTTTTTTTTGTCTAAATAAAAAAAATAAAAAAAAAAAAATCTTTTTATTCGCTTTCAAAAAGCTCCACTTTCTAGTGATGTTTTTGAAAAATGGACTCCATAGATTGATTCAGAATATCACCTCCCTGACAGTATTGATGGTAATTTCATTTTAAAGTTAGAAGAAAGAAGAAAGAAGGAATCACTCAATTTTATGAATATTGATGATAGAATCTATATTTTATAGATTAGATATCGGATAAATACTTTATATACTAATAGAATTTTACTCTTTATTTGTATTTTGATTCTTTTTATTTTAGTATCTCAATAATATATATATATATATATATATATATATATATATATATTAAAATTCATTTAATAAGTTGTATTTAATGATTCTCCAATTATTCTTTTATTTGTCCACTATTTATATTCGGAATGTTTAGTTAAAAAATATATATAAAAAAAAAGGTTTTGGTAAATTTATAAAAAAATAGTTTGATAGATAAGCAAAATCACTTCATTAATAGCTGCCAGTGCCTTCTTTTAGTTATAAGGTTTTGAGTCACTTTGAAGGCAAGGACCTCAAAATTACTATTATTTATTTTTATACTTTTACTTGTTACTGGACAAACTTTCACATCATTTAAAAAAATAATAATACTAAATTAAAGTGTTTTTTTTTATTTTTTATTTAAAAAAAACTAAAATACCGTTTCACTTCTTATTATTTAAAAAAAAAAAAAAAATTAATATTAATTATAAAATATTAGTTCAAGTATATTATGAAAAAATAACAATGGATATTATCTTGATTCCTTATAATAACAATTAAAAAATTTCAAAATCTCTCCTTAGTGATAAGTAAAATTAAAATAAAATAAAAAAAAAGAGTGTATTTTTCTTCTTTGCAAAACCATTTTACTAAGGGAAACATACACAAATAAATTGACAAATAACGCGTAGTTAAAAACAAGATAAAAAATTTATACACATTATTAGTTTAAATAATTTTATTTTTGATACGAACCTTGTCATCAATAAGGATATAATTGTGAAAGTTCTGTCAATTTAATTCTTTCAATGATTATGAATCTTATCTTACATTCTCTTTTATCCTCTTCCTTATTACACCTATACAAATATGTCATTATTATATTGGTAATTTAAAATAATTTAAAAAAATATGATTTAATACTGATACAATATACTTAATTATATTTGTATTCGTGTAATAGATAATGTAATAGAAAATATAACATAAAGTTTCATATCATATAATATGTAATTATGGTATAACATCATTAAACTCATATAGTTTGGACTGAGACAACTACTTGACACCATCTTTATTATTCATAAAAGAATATACTGAGGTGACTGATGCAGAGAAATGGTTCCTCAATAGAAGGTTCTTCCGTCCGACTCGGATGATCCTTCTAAAAACATTTTCACTAATCTCTGAACTTATCACATGCAAAACAAAAGTCAAAAGGGGTGGAAGATCCTTAAGACTCCTTTAATGCTTAAGTCAGCAAATGATAAGAAATCAAAGATAAAAAATATTAAAGTCAAAGGATCCAACTCAACATACTTTTTTTTTTTTGAAATCGTACACGTATAAATACAATATAATTGATATAAAAAATACACAAAAATACGATGTGGGATATTCGTACATATACTGTATAAATGATAAAAAACAACGTTGACAAAATATTAGAGTTCTTTTGTCATATGGGCTTCGAATTATTAATATTATTTGGGCTTGGGCCTAGTTCGTAGGCCTTTATCACCATTGACAATAAGTATTTAGACCCAATTTTATATTTTATATCACATATTTAGGTACATACGATATAGGACAGAAAATAACATTTAATAAAATCATCAATGTTCATAAAGAAATAGGATTCACCATTTATTGTACCAACCTTAAATGGTTCCAGAAAATCCATGCAAACAAACTAAAAATATTTAGGTGTACAAGACCTATTGATAGGAAATTTAAAATATCTTTCTTTAGCTATAGGTGAAAGGAAAATTTTTGTATTAGTCCTATAACTATTTTAATTTCTTAAACTTCCTTTTAAATTATAAAAAATTAAAAATTTGGTTATATAATTTTTGTTTTATGAATTTGGCCCTAAAATCTTAAAAAATTAAGAATTTGGTCCTATAACTAATTTTATTTTCTTAACTTGGTCTTTCCGACCAAATTTGTGGGATTTTTTTTAGCTGTCTAAGTCAGTGAAAAATACATAAGAAAAACACAATACTTTACTTTTTGTTATAAAACACTCTCATAAAATTGAGTATATACTTTTTATGTGACTTAAATGACTAAAAAATCATATAAATTTGGTCGAAAAGACTAAATTACAAAAATAAAAATATTTATGAGACCAAATTTTTAATTTTTTAAAATTTGAAACCTTTTTTTTTAAAAAATAATTATAAGACGAAAATAGATAATTTTCGTAGCACTAATTTAGGAAGTGGAGTTCCTTTAGGAAAATTCTCGACTTTAGTCCTATAACTATTTACGTTTCCTGAACTTGGTCCTAAATCTTTAAAAATACCTAAC
>JAXGGT010000116.1:6194001-6220042 GCA_035583425.1 Marsdenia floribunda | reverse complement strand
GCGACGGCCATTCATTTGCCCACATAAAAAATAAAAAATTAAAAAAAATGAACTGTTGTCACTAAGCACTCGCAGATCTGCGAGGGCTCAGCGAGGGCCGTGAGTGAGTCGCAAATTTGCGAGGAATTTGCGATGGGCGGTCAATGAAACGATTTCCATTGGTAAGCAGTCGTTGTGCCCTCACTGATTAGCGAGGGCCATTGCCGTCTCTAATCAGCAGTTTTCTTGTATTGCCATATTGTCCTATTTCTAACCCTACTTATTTACGAGAGAGAATTTCAGAGAGGCATCAAATTACATGTTAAATTTCGTTTACTAGGATTTCAAGCCTATAATAAAATTATATAACTTAGTAAATTACATTATAGGCCCTTCTAATTTTAAATATTCTATTGAGATCCCTAATTTTTATAAAGTATCAAATATTCCACTAATTTAAATCGTGGGTACTACAGTGATCCCGAATATATATTTGTCGATAATTATTAAGGTAAACGTGATTGACTAAATGATAAAATCAAACATAAATAAAATTACTTGAAAAATGTGAAATTTGTGGACTCATAGTTTGAGTCAAATGTGTATTTGTGCAAAAACTAAATAAGAAAAAAAAAATTGTGATATACAATTTTATTTATTACACAAAGTCTTTCGTGAGAACTTGGAATTAACTAAGATGTCACATATTCTCCAGAGGTGAATGCAATTATCTTCAATATCTTATTAGTTTGACATGTAATGAAAGTTTTAATAATATTGCATCTTATCAATGTAATTACGATCAAAATTTATGTGGCTTAGTTGATAATTATATCTATATGAAAACTATTGAAGGAGTTAAGATGTCTTAATCATAAAAATTAAATTCTTGATAACTATATTCAATAATACTACAAAAATGATTTTATCGTTTAAGGTAATTTGGACGAAAATGATACAATTGTCCAGTGAATACTTGTTAAGTGAAGGTTACGAGAATAACTAGATTTGTCCATGTATTTTTATCAAGAAAGAAAATTGAAGATTTTATATAGTTGCAACATATAAGGATGAGTTGGATATTATTGGGATTCTTGCATAGAAATTAAAAAGTAGATTTTTTGATGAAGAATTTGAGATTAAAGATTTAGGATAAATAAAATTTTGTTTCCACCATGATTTTTTTCATCAATCCACTTAATTTAGAAATTCATTAAAAGATTTTTTTTTTTATGGGTAAAATGCATTCATTGAGTAACTCAAAGCTCGTTTGCTCATTTGATGCGAAAAATGACATTTTCTGATCTCATAAGAATGATGAACTTTTTGTCCTAAAGTACAATCTTAGTGTAAAAGGTGCATTGATATATCTTACTAATAATGTGAGACTTAATATAACTTTTATTGTAAATTAATTTCAAACATATAGTTCATGTCGAACCAGAAGATATTGGAATGGAATTAAATAATTCTTTTGATATTTTCGAAGTACAATTAATATGGCAAAACTGATCATTGGTTATGCTAATATTGGTCACTTATTTGATCCACATAAGATCATATCTCAAATGGATGATCTTTTACATGTGGAGGCACCATTATATTGTTTAGTAGAGTTATACCAAACAAACACTTGTTGCTACATAATTCTTCAAATTATGTAGAGATTATAACAATTCATAAAACAAGCTATGATTGTGTTTGGTTATGATAAATGATTCAAAACATCTGAGAGGCTGCCCTGTGATTTATCTTCTAAGAAGAGATTCATTCAAGTAAACTATTCGGCATATTCATTCACAAGGGTGTTACCAACTTCAATATTTGAAAGACTAGTAGAACAAATTAGAATGTATCGATTTAGAGATCTTATATCTAATTAGGGGAGCCTATAAGAGAATGTGTACTCTTTTCCTTTCGCCAAAGTTTGTTGGAAAATTGGACATTTTAGTCCCCATTTTATTTTTGTTTGGAAAAATTAGTCCTTATCTTTTTGCTTTAACTTTTTTAGTCCCCAAATTAAAATAAATTGGATAAATAAGTCCTTATGACCATATTTTTACATATTTTTTATGTCAAAAGTCACATAATTTGCATATATAAATTTTTTGAATGGGTAAAAATACTCTTATTTAATAGCACACTTGTAAATTGCATGAATTTTAACATAAAAAATAGGAAAAAATATGTTTAAAAGGACCTATTTATCCAATTAATTTTAATTTAGGACTAAAAAAGTTAAAGAAAAAATATAGGGACTAATTCTTCCAAACGAAAAAAAAAAAAAAATGGGGACTAAAATGTCCAATTTTCCAGAGTTTGTTTCTGTTGAAAATTTCTCTAGTAAGATTTTAATGAGATATATTCCTTGTATAATAGACATTCAAAGTGGAGTGTTATAAATACATTTATTATGTGAATATTCATGGAAAGCTCCCATGTCCTATTAACTTCTTTGCTCACTAGTCTTGTAGTCTCCAAGGTCATTATAATTGTACCCCTATAAATAGAGGGTTTCATAAAAGGATTGCACAAAATAAAATTAAAAGATGAATAAGATCAAAAGTTATCTTACTAACTCCATATTTCTTTTATTCTCCAATTTATATTTGTTTATTATTAATATTTTATGATAATTATTATATCTATTAACACACTTTTAATCATCTAATTTTTTTTTATAGACATTTTTACATACGTAATAATAAAATAATTTTAATACTTTTAATTTTAGGAATTATCATAAAATGTTTATTATTAATATTTTATGATAATTATTATATCTATTAACACACTTTTAATCATCTAATTTTTTTTTTTTATAGACATTTTTACATACGTAATAATAAAATAATTTTAATACTTTTAATTTTAGGCCCCTTAATAGATTGGTGTCAATAGCATATTTTACTTGAAATTTTCCGACTGAAAATATCCTTCACTTAGTTATTCAGTATAACAATGGCTGGTACGATGAGGTGACGAAGCATCCATAAGTTGCAACGAAGCAAAAAAAAAAAAAAATAATAATAATAATGAAGGATTTAAAGAGTTAAACATAATAATGAAAAAATTAGACACTTTAGTCCTTATTTTATCAATATTTTATAGTTTTTCCTTTTACTATTTTTTTTATGTTTTTGTTTCCTTTAGTTTTTATATTATTTTTTAGTGATTGTTTTATTCTTGGAAAATTAGTGAATTTGATCCCCAATCTTTTGATCATTGGTGTAGTTGGTCCATTTTATTTATTTTTTATTTAGTAGGTCTCTAATGTATAATAAATTGGTGCATTTAGTCCTTTCCTTCACAAAATTTGACTTGTCCAAACAAAGCGGAAAGCAAGAAGAAGAAAAGAGTTATTAGAATGTGTTTGTCGGACATTATCTTTGCCTACTGCAGTGTTGATGGATCGATTTTCTGCTTTGAGAAAATTAAGGGTACCCTACAATATACGGTAAAATTTTTCTTCTCTTTACTTGTCCTATGACCAATCAAACAATATATACATATATATACACTTATAGAGAGGAGAAAAAAAAGGGGCTAAGTTTGACAAGAATGAAAGTTTCACCAGTCAAGACTTGTATCATTCAATTCACAAGTAAAATTTTCTATTCTGCCTCTCAACCAGTCACTAGAATCCTTTAAGTTACTGGCAAATCCCTTTATATATATATATATATATATTTTACATTCTCTAATTAACATATCAATTAAAAAAATTAAAGTTTAATTTAATTTATACTATCAAAACATACATTTTTATTTTCTATCATTTTTCTCTTAATTATTTTATAATTATTATAAATAATATATTTTATAATTACCTCTCCAAATCCAATGGTGAGGGTCCTTGGATTTCCAGTTGCAAAAATGATATCTACTCTTCATGTAGTGGACAAACCTTGAGCTTGAGATTGCCATATTTTTTTATCCTCATCTTGTCATGACCTAGGCCCAAAAGTCTATTATGCAATTATGGACCTAGCCGCACCACACAGTCAATTACATTGGACTTGACTTTGATAGGATAGTCCCTGTTTCGATACCAACTATCATGACCTATTGCTCTTGAGCAATGAAGCAAGCACGTGCTTAATTCGCTATAGTCAAATACATGACAAAAGGGAAACCTTTAACAGAAACCTAACTCTATTCTTATATTTCATTACATATCCTTACATATTTCAATATGGGATTAGGGTATCATATGTCCTCTACTAAATTTTTTGGTACCCTAAGAATTTTGTGAATTTCCTCTTCATTGAATAATGTTTGCAATTTGTTAATATCCCAAGTTGTTATGCCTCTATGAAAAAAATTCCTTGACATACGTTTGTAATCTTCTATTACTAACCAACAAGAATCCCAAACACCTATGTTTTCTCCATTTCCAGGTCACTACTTTAAGCCCTCCACCAACAAATAAAATTCCCTTTCATGCCCTCCACCAACAAGAATCCCAAACACCTATGTTATTAAATTCTCCCTAGAATTTGACCTACAAAAAGATCAACATTTATGAAATATTTAGCCTTTAATTAAAACCTTACTTATCAAAGAATTAGGGTGCACCAGCAATCAAAATACCTGCTTAGAAAAAATTATTTGATTAAATCCCACCAAATCCCTAAAACTAACCCCTCTCTTTTCTTTGACATACATATGTATGTCGCCTATTTCAGTTAATGTAATTTCTTTCGTCCTCGTTTTTATTCAAAAAAAAAAAAAAATTATTTATACTGCATGAATTCTGATCAAGTTGATCTTCTGGGATCTTGTTTAGTCAAAAGAAAAGAAGAAAATAAAAAGTGAAGGATTAAAAGAGTTAAAAATAATAATACTAAGGAAAATTATTTAGTTTAATCCTTGATTTATTAATATTTCATAATTTTGATCCTTTTAATATTTTATAGTGTTCTTTGGTCCTTATACTATAAATTTTATAGGAAAATTATTTAGTTTGGTCCTTCATTGTTTTGGTCCTTTTAATCATATTTTAGTTATTATTTTTTTTTATCAAATTAGGACACTTGCAACCAATCTAGATATGTTCTAACTTGACCAAACAAATGAAAAACTGTGAGAAAACAAGTTAGAACTTGTTGCAACATTTCAAATCAATAAAAATTTAATCGAAATACGATCAACAAGACCAAAACGGTCACAATAAATAAAATAGAAAATAATTATAATAATAAAGAAAAGGAAAATACCAAAATACAAAATATATATATAATAGTAATAAAATGAGAACTAAAATAACTAATTTTTGTAATAATTATAATAATAAAATTAAAGACAGACAGAATGAAGAAAATTCTAAAATGTGAAGACAAAAATCATCATATAAAAACTTAAAGAAAAAGGAAAAAGTATAATTCAACAGTGAATGAAAAATTATTCAGTCGCGAACATGATTATTGTCAGAAGTATTACACTGGGGAGAAGAAAAATGTAAGGAATTGCCTGAAGTCTAACGTTACGAATTAATTCTTGGGAAGCAGGAATTGCAGTCGGTTCCTATTTCTGTAGGGGGACCGTGGTCAGGATTAATGCTCGAAAGGCTACGGCCTTTTTGAAGCATTGGCAGGATTATTTCTGATCTCATCAATGGAGCTGAGAAAGGGTAATACAGAAACAACAACATATAATATATCATTAGTTCAAATTTGCGCATGTTTTTCCTCAATAAAGTTCCTTTAACAATAAGTTAAATATCTTATTCTCTTCAATTTTGTACATATCAAACCAAATTTATTGGTAAAAAATTTCTGTAAGAATGGAGGTTATTGACCAAAATATGTCTAAAGACGCATCAAATGAACTAATTTGTTTTATGTATTTTGTTTTTTGCTTTTTTTCCTAAAAAAATACATTTAATTAGGGTAGATGATTCAGAAACTTACATGTGGGTATGATTCTTGAAGGCATTGCTGGTTGGATAATGAATAAAGACGAAAGCAAGAAGAAGAGAAGAGTTATTTGAATGTGTTTGTTGGACATTATTTTTGTCTACTGCAGTGATCGATTTTCTGCTTTGAGAAAATTAAGGATACTAAAATTTTCTTCTGTTTTCATGTGCTATGACCAGCCAAACAATATGTATATATAGGAAAAGGAAAAGGGGCTAAGTTGTCGAATTTGGACTTTGAAATAGGTAATGGACTTTATTCAAGTATCTTGACACGTCTTGAATCATTCAATTTACAAGTAAACTCTTCCTTGTCACTCTCACAGAGCCACAAAAGTCCTGTATTCAGTTCAATTTACTAGCAAATCTCTTTATAAAGGGATATGCAAATAATAATCTGTAAGATTTTGTTGAACGATTATTAGTTATTTTTGTACCTAAACAATCTAACATTTAACCAATTAATTTTTTTTTCCTAACATAATTTTTTAGCTTATTTGATCGTCCACCTAAAAACATTTGGAAAAGTTTTGAGAATAAGTAGCAAGTCACATTTAGACATTGATGTGCACATGTTAATATGTTGAGGGTAAAATTAGAAATTAATAGTTAAAAAAAAAAGAAAAGAAAGGAAAATTAGTAGATTTGGTTTGGTCCATTTTCTTTATTCTTTATTTATTAAGTCCCCAATATATAATAGACATGTGCATTTGGTTCCTATTTTCACAAAATTCATCGTTTGGACAAGTCAATTTTGTTAAAAAGGGGACAAAAAATGTACTGGTAAATAGATGACCTACTACATAAAAAACAAAGAAAATGGACCAACCGCACCAATGATCAAAAGATTGAGACCAAATCCACCAATTTTTCAAAAAAAAAAAAAAAAAAAATATAAAACCACCACCACTCCTCTTTCTGGTTCTATTTCCTTGCAACACCTCCACTTCCATCGACAAAGTCATCACCTCTACACATACATGCCCCTTCCCCGACACCGTTCTTTATAAAAGTCATCACCTCTACCCATAGAAGTCTTCAAATAATTCACCTGTCCTTCTGTTCATCCCCTTGACCTCCTCCGAATTCTTAGCATGATTTTTGGTCTTATTCAATGATGGATATATAAAAACGATTATGTATGTTTACGGAAAAAGATGGAATAGAGGGGTTTAGAATATATATATATATATATAGATGCTTCTAATTCACATTAGTTGTTTCAATAAGAAGACTATATATAGTTTGACTTATTAGACATACACGATAAGATTTCTTTTAAATAAATAACGTAATTAGAATCTAATTTTTTTTTTATATGGATTATAAATTTAAGCTTTGGTTAGGAGTTTTATGAACATTGTTACTAGGAAATCCAATGTCCCAAATGAACGAAACATTTAAGTTCATCTTATTAAGAAATTATTGTTGAAAATATGAATAAAAAATAACAATTACCTAATTGTAATAATCTTAATATTCATATAAAATGACAATTAATACATGACATAATTCACTGTGACAAAATATTAATATAATATACTAAAAATATATATTTAATATATATTATTTAAAGTATTATTATATGTATATCTTAATATTATCAACTAACTAACAACGATAATAGAAATTATATAACCATGAGATATTCTCATTTATAACTTGCAAAATAAAATAAAAAGCTTACTTGATGTGTAGAAATAGAATAACCAAGCTTAATCCCTTGATATTAAAATAGAATATCAACTTTAGGACTAAAGGATTGAGTCTAATACTTAGTACTATTCCCTTAAAACATATTTCGCTCCTCCTCTTGGTGCTTAACGTTTTTTGGCGTCTACCTCCCAAGCTACAATGATCACACTTACTGAAGAAACACTATAACAAGTTCAACGAACCAACATTTGTTTATAATACTATATGGAATATAAACTATCCTAAATATACTAGTAGGTAAAATAGGCTCGAAGAAATGAAAACAATTATAGTATAGAGATTATGAATATAAGAGAAGTTTTCTAAATGGTTTGATTATTTGGTTTTATGATGCAATATAGGAAATGGTTGGAGGACCTCCATTAAATAGACCTATAAAAAATTCTTCATAAAAGATGGAACCTTCTTTGATAATAATTTTTATTTATCAAATTGTATCATGGGCATCCATTCATTCTTTACATGAAAGGATGCATGTGTCCAAATTTGTAGCTCATAATCGAAGAGTTAATAGTTAATTGTAGCTCATATTGAAATTCATATTAAATATCCAACAATCCCTCACATGAATTACAATTTGGTCAATAGCAATTTATTCCACCAACACATTTGATGAATCAAGACTTATAGTATTCTAATGAAAGTAACTATATCAAAATAGGTTGTTTTTAGCGTTAAACCTTTTCTAGTGCCTTACAATCAGAAATATTGGCTAAGTAGTGGAGGTGATGTCTTGAACTATTTGTCTTTGAATGTATACCAAGACAATTGCAAACATACAGTTCCTTCCTTACAAATCTTGTTCTCATTGTTATGTCCATTTTGGCCCTAGACACCCTAGTTTCATGAATCCATAGATAACTTAGCCTATCAATTATCTTTGAACTAGTCACATTCACATTCACATAGGTAATTACTTTTAAAAGTATCTCATCGTACCCCTTTGACTCATTGAAAATATAGGAATTATTAAAAGCACTGATTATCTTGAATCACAACTTAAGTTACTCTACTCACCTCAAGAATGGATAGGAGATAAGTTCCCTTGTGACTTTAGAACTTCATCTTAATTTTGTTTTCCCATTGAACCTAGATCTTGGGATGAGGTTAGGTTTCTGCTATGACGAATAATCAAGTATAGGCCTATTTCCCATAATGATTTATATACTTCATTTCTAGGCAATCCTTTTGTTAGCAGATTCTCAATTTTTCTTTTGACCTCACATAATGAATAGAAATGATTTTGTTGGAAATTAATTGTCTAATTAATGGAATGGTGTCTTCGACATGTATATTGAGATTTTCCAATATACATAGCATTTTCAGCTTTACCTGTAGTTGATTTACTATCACAATATGTACATAAAGCTGGTGCAGACTTTCCCATCTTTGGAATATCCTCTAGGAAATTACCAAGCCACTCTACTTCTTCTCTAGCTAACTTTATCTAAAGCAATATATTATGCTTCCATGGTTGATATTGCAATGCAAGTTTGTTCCAATGATTTCCATGAAATTGTAGCACAAGCTAATGTAAGTACATATCTACTAGTACACATAGAATCTTTTGTATCTGATATCCAATTCTCATTACTATATCCTTCTAAGAATGCATGAAATATGGAATATAGAGCAAACCATAGTATTGATTATATTTCAAGTATCTCAACATTCTAATTATAGCATCCTAATGTATATTTCCTAGATTGTTAGTAAACCGACTCAATTTATTAATGACACATGCTATACAGATCTAGTGCAATTTATAATTTACACTAATCTTCCAATTATTTTGGAGTATTGAAATTGTGCTACTACTTCTCCATTACTTTTTACTAGATATATATTTACATCTATGGGTGCTTTGGCAAAGTTATTGTCACCTTTATTAAAATTATGTAACACTTTTTCAGTAGAGTGATATTCTATCGAAACATATTATTCAAATGTTTTTAGGATTTTAATTCTTAAAATAACATTTAAAATTCCCATGTGTTTTATATCAAATTTACTTGCTAAAAATCTTTTAGTAGATTTTATAATATCTACATCACTCCCAGTTATTAGCATATCATCAACATAAAGACAAACAATAACAAATCTTTCTTGTGCGCCTTTGATATATACACATTTGTAACACTCATTTATTTTAAATCCACTTGACCTCATGATTTTGTTAAATCTTTCATATTATTGTTTATATTCTTGTTTTAAACCATATAAAGATTTTAAGAATTACACCCCTTATTCTCTTGTCCAGGAACAACAAATCCTTTAGATTGTTCATTATAAAATTCTTCTCCTAAAACTCCATTTAGAAAGCTAGTCATTAATTACATCCATTTGATGAATCTCAAGATCGTAAATAGATGTTGTAGCTATTAATAACCTAATATATGTTATTTTAGTGACTGGTGAGTATAAATCAAAATATCTATACCACCTTTGCTTATAGCCTTTAGCTACTAGTCTTACTTTATATTTCCCTACTGTTCCATCTACTTTCAATTTTCTTGAAGATTTACTTACCACCTAAAGGTTTAAAGCCAGAAGGAAAGTCAACAAATTTTTCCATGTATGATTTTGCAAGATGGATTTTATCTTAGTATTTATAGCCTTTTGGTGTTATATTACTAGCTCATAGCTTCGTTGAATATTAGACTTGTCAGTATTAAAGAATTTAGACACTTGTATTATTTTACTATGTCTTAGTTCTTCAACTTCCTCATACTTTTCATTTTATCTTAATTTCATTTTTTTTCCATTTCTCTAAGGAAATATATGTTCAAAATTGTATGTTTCTTAACTTTATGATGCACATTGTATAACCATTGAAAATATTATACACACATAAATATATCAACAATGTTTGCCTCTTAGAACTAAAGTTTTGGAAGACATCACCACACTTTTAAATAATTAAAGTGGTTCTAAAATGTTTCCACGCATCTCATAAGAGGATTACCCATTATAGTTAATGGGACTTGATATACTTAAAATGTATCGATTTTTATTTTATATTTTTATCCCTAATTGTGATTAAATACAGTGATAAATATGATTTTATCGAAGGAAAATTAATTTATTATCATATTCTATTTTGTAGGGATAAAATCATCAAGAATGCTGAACAAATATCAAAGTTGGAAGAATCTTAAGACATGTTTGAATTGCAGAAGATAATTACAAATTAAAGTTATTGAAAAATTCAATGAAACGAGAAGACATCAGAGTTTAATTAGAAAAGTCAAAAAAATTTAATTAGATTAAACTTCTGATTTTATCGTATTTATAAATAACAACTTAGAAGACAATCAAGAAGGGGGGGGGGGGGAGAGAAGTTATACATAATTTGAAGAGTTGCTCAACCCTGCAAAACTCTCTCACCTCTTTCTCACTCTTATGTTAGAAACAATTGTGTGCTCTATTCTAGATATGAGTAGCTAGATTTTATCGTGACGAAGGCCTTTTGTGAATGCTAAACTTTTATGGATTTTGTGGTTTAATGTATTATTTTTATTAATCTTGAGTCCCCGTTTATTATTATTACTTGTTCTTAATGCATGTGATTATCTGATCAATAATTGCATGATATTAGATTTAACCTACACATCGAAAGAGACTAGGTTGAATTGGAAGAGGGTAATAATAACACATAGTAAAATTGACTAGAAATAGATTTGATTTCTATTGTGCGGTCTCTAGCCTTTAAAGTCAAGGAATTTCACAGAGTTTTTTGTAGTTTTGTTTGTTAAAATCATAGAGGAATTTGATTGGTTTACATAATGAAATTTGGGATTTTTCACTAAAAAAATTAGGTCTATTCTATGTTTGGGAATTCTATCGTCATCAATGTCAAGAACTAAATTAATATTACCTATTATCTTTCATAGAAGAAGTAGGTTGGATCGAAGGTGTTGTAATCTATTTATATTATTAATTGTTTCATTCATAAATATGTATGTATTTATTTTTAGTAGTTAATCAAACTCAACGATAATATTTTTGGCCTAAATTGAATATAAAGAAGGAAAAATTATCAGTTAACAAAATTTTTAGTGGAATCAATATTTTTTATTACTTTTCGACATATTATATACTTGTAATCTAGCATCAAGTTTTGGCTCCGTTGCCAGGGACTGTTTTGATTAGTGTTAAATTTGATATATTATCTCAATTTAAGTTTAGACCTTTTAACATATTTTAAATTTTTCATATTGTTTCTTTTTAGGTTTATGACCCGTAGTTCCAAGGAACCATTGGTGATTATTCCTTAAATTGAAGCTTTCACAAGAAGCAATTGTAGCGCATTTAGGAAATTATGATTTGAAGAGATGGCTGGAAACAATCCTGTTGGTCTCGACCCTGTAAATCAGCAAAGGGGTCGACTTTTAAGTGACTATATCAAACCAATAATTGAAGATAATCCTATATCTGCCATAATCATCCCTGAAATTACAACTACTATACTTTCAATATTGAACCCCAATACATCCACATGGTTGAAAATAATTCCTTTGGTGGTTGGAAAAATGAGAATCCACATGATCATCTGATTAACTTCTTGGGTATTTGTGACACCTTCCAAATCAACAAATTACAACAAGATGCAACTAAGTTGAAACTTTTTCCTTTCTCTTTGAAGGATAAGGCTAGATCATGGCTTTATTCTCAAAGAAGAGGATATATTACTTCTCATAATAAATTTGCTCAATTATTTATGCTCGATTTTTTCCCTCCCAATAAATTTATTTAAATTCATGTTAATATTAGTAATTTTTTGTAGGGACCTAACGAATCATTATACAAAGTTTGGGAAAGATTCAATGATTGTCTACTTCAATGTCCGCATCATGGATTAGAAAAACAGTTTTCAAATACGTGCTTTTACAAAGGATAGAGAGAAGATACAAGAGCTTTTTTAGATGCTTCAAATGGAGGATGATTCGTGAATTTAGAAGAAAATGCAATTTGGAACAAATTAGAATCAGTGACTCGGAATAGTGCTCAGTGGGGAAATTCTTTGAAAAGAAGAAGAGTTTTAGATTTTGACGTCCAAACAAGTATCGTGGCAAAGATTGAGACCTTAACAAGAAGATAACTAATATGCCCTTTGGAGCTTCACTTAGAAATTGTGAGATATGCATGTAAGGGAAGACATTATACAAATCAATGCCCTCAACTTGTTGGCATAAATTCAATGGAGAACTATGACATCAACTATGTTGGACATAATAGAGGTAACCCTTCATTTGATCCTTATAATTCGTCTTGGAGAAATTTTTCAAGTTTTCAATGGATACAAAATTAGTATCAATTGGATGATGTACTCACAAAATTTATGGAAGCAACTAATATAGGATATGTCACCTTAGAGAACGAAAATCAACAAATAAAGAATTCTCTTTAAAATGTGGAAGTTCAAGTTGGCAATATTGCAAGCGCTATTTTCATTAGGACCCAAGGTATGCTTCCAAGTGACACTGAAAGAAATCCAAAGGAAGTTAATGCCATAATTTTGAAAAAATAAAAAATAAAAAGGAGGAATTGTATAAGAAAGTAAAGGAGAAGAAAGTTCAAGAAAATGAAGAAATTACAAAGAAAGACAATTCTTTCCCTTCTAATAAGGACAGTAAGTATGAATACAATAATGACATTGATTTTTAATTTTTTACCTTTTCCTAATGCTATTAAACAACATCCATATGTTGAAGTTCAATTCAAAAAGTTTCTTGATATCATCAAGAAACTAGAGATTAACTTCCTCTTGTAGATTCTTTGGATCAATTTCCTTAATACTTTGAGCTTTTAAAGAAGATTCTTCCCAGCCAAAAAACTTTTCAGAAGAGAACTTCAATCTAATATGTTGAACACGTAATTATTCAAGTAATTTTAGAACGTAGTGGTCATTAAGAATAAATACGATTTTTAGTTATTATTTGGATAAGTGACAAATAACGATCTAACTATTACCTCTTGTTCGTGTAAAAGATATGCATGATATAGTGTAAACGGATGACAACGCTTGTGAATTTGCCAAACTTGAATGAAGTCTTTTAGGTATATGTATTAATTTATTAGATCTTGAGTAGTTCATCTCATATTTGTTAATTGGTAATGGATTAATTGTCTAGTGTTTCGTAAATAATCTATTATGTATAGAAATATTAGTCATAAACTCTTGATAACTATAACTAATTTATTATAGAAATAAATGAATTATTTTAAAATTAATGATTAATTGCAAAAGCTATTACTGAGGTTATTCTTTGGTTCAATATTTTTATCTATTAATTCATAAGTGTTTGAAATTAGTAAGATTTTTCAATTTCTATGGGATTTACCCTAATGATCACTCTACGCATGAAAAACGTTTGTGTAATATTTAATTTAGTGGATTTGACACACATCAATAAGGACAGAAAAAAATAAAAAAATAAAAAAATAAAAAAAATAATAATAAATTAGGGACTAAAATAATCAATCTTCCCAATAATAGTAATAATAATAAATAGACGGATAAAGAATATTATGAAATGTGAAGATAAATATCATTCATATTAAAACCTAAAAAACCAAAAAATAAATAGACAAGAATTATTCAACCGTGAATGGGAAATTGCTTGGCTGCAAAATTATTATAGTTAGAAAGTATTACAATTTAAAAAAAAAAAAAATTAAAAACAATTGCTGGAAGTCTAATGATATATAATTTGATGACTTTGTACTATGGCAAGCAGGATTTGCAACCGCTTCCTGGTCTTGAAATGGGGCCTTGTAGCCAGGTTTAGGGCCAGTGGGTCTTCGAACCTGGCCACGTTCTCTTTGAAGCATTGGCAGGATTATTTCTGATCTCATCAATGGAGCCAACAAAGGGAAATACAGAAACAACAGTATATAATCAATTATTAGTATATATCAAAAAAAAAAAAAATTAGTAGTCAATTCGGTCCCTCTTTAATCATATTTTTCACCAATAGGATTCCTTTGACATATTAAATGTCTCATTCTTTTTTATCTTGTGCTGAACAGATCTTATTGGCGGATTAGTTTGCTTTAAAAAAAAAAAAAAAAAAAACCAAAATTTAGGGGAGAGATGATCAGAAACATACATGTGGGTACGATTCTTGTTGGCGTTACTGGTTGGATAACAAATAAAGCTGAAAGCAAGAAGAAGAGAAGAGTTAAGAGTGTTTGTTGGACATTTTAGTTGTCTAGGGCCGAGCGTTTGGAGATGGATTTTCTACTTTGAGGAAATTAACGATACCCTAAAATAGTATGATTTTCTTTTGTTTGCATGTGCAATGACCAGCCAAAAACAAAACACAAAGAAAATTGAAAAAAATGGTAAAGTTGTTGAATTTGGACATTGAAATATGCAATGGACGTCAAGTATTGCAACTCGTACTACTAACATGGCTTTATTCAAGTATCTCGACCAAACTTGAATCATTCAATGTACAAATAAATTCTTCAGTATCACTCTCATTGAATTTTTCAATTTACTAGAAAATCTTATCTTTATATCTGGGAGTAATATAACGAGCATATAGAAATAATAATCTGTAAGATTTAATTTTACGTAAGAAAAATTAATAAATAAATAAATGCTACATGAAAGTGTTTTGAATCACTGGATTTATTGTTTAACCAACAAAATAACAATGAGCATACACCATCTAATCACAATATTTAACACTATGTATCATTACTGGAAGATGTAAGTAAGAATATTAATTCTTCTTAAGCAAAATTTAACCTTCTAAAAGAAAAATAATATTGAAGTTAAAGGAAAACAAATATATATATATATATTTATATAAGAAGTTATTAGATGTGTAGATTTACTTTATATTACTCTTAAACATATGCAGTTAGTGCATGAGATATGTTAGAATATTTTTTCAGGACATTCTCTAATATACTAGTAAAATAATGATAGCTGTAAATTAATTAATTCTACCAAAACATATATTTTTATCATCTATCATTAACACTATTAATTATTTAAACATTATCATAAAAAAAAATATTTATCAAAAAAAAAAAAAACATTTCGACATTTTTAGTAAAAATAATTTCTACCTTTCTTCTTCCTAGTCTAATAAAAGATATATATGTATATATATATATTATCAATTCAATGTATGTTTTATTTTATTATAAAGTAAGAAATAGAAATGGAGAAGAGAATATTTTCTATTATATAATTGCTCCTCCAGCAAGCAAATAGATATATATAGCTTGAAGTAGATTTAAAACTGTTTTGGCATCCAGCGAAATTAGAATTAGAATACTCAATGATCTCCAGCTGTTCTGATTGCTCGTACATGAGCATGTACTCTTTTGTTCTCTAAAGATATCACATAACCCTTTTTTCTGCTATCCAATGATTCATTCTGAGGTTATTTAAATATCTACCTAACACTCCAACAATGTACGCAATATCTGGACGCATACAAACCTGAGCACACATATGACTTCTTACAACTGAAGAGTAAGGAATCTTGCTCATTTCTTTAACTTCAAGATCATTCTTGGGACATTGTTTGAGACAAAATTTATCTCCTTTAGCAATAGGGGTATCTCGTACTTTACAATCTTTCATGCCAAATCTCTTGTGTACTCTTTCGATATAACTCTTTTGGGATAATCCATGACTACCTCGAGAATGATCTCAATGTATATGAATTCCCAACACAAAAGATGCATTACCAAGATCTTTCATAGCAAAATTCTTTGATGGAAATGTCTTAATATTATGCAAAAGAGTTATATCATTACTGGCAAGCAATATGTCATCAACATATAGAACTAAAAAGATATACTTTCAACCACAGAACTTATGGTATATGCAATCATCAACAAAATTCATCTCAAAACCAAATGAGATGACAACATGATGAAATTTTTAATGCCATTGACAAGAAGCTTGTTTGAGTCCGTGAATGGATTTCTATAGTTTGCAAAACATTTGTTTTGAATTCTCAGAAACAAAGTTTTCATTTTGCTCCATATAAATTTTTTCTTCAATTTCTCCATTTAGAAATGTTGTCTTAACATCCATTTGGTGTAACTTAAGATCAAAATGAGCTACAAGGGCCATTATAGTTCTAAAAGAATCTTTTGAAGAGACTGGAGAGAAATTTTCTTTGTAATCAATGTCTTCCTTTTGAGTTAATCCCATAGTGACAAGATGAGCCTTACATCTTTCCACATCGCCCTTTGAATCCCTTTTGGTTTTAAATATCCATTTACAACCAATGGGTTTCGTTCATTCAGGCAATAGGACGAGATCCCCAACATCATTATCTTTCATTGATTTAATTTCCTCATTCATTGCATCAATCCACTTGTGAGAGTTAGAACTTTTAATGGCTTCACGAAATTTGATAGGATCATCTTCCTCTATTCGAATGACTTTATCAAGTTCTTGGAGAAAAACAATGTAATCATTCGAAATTGTCTCCTCTCTCTAGTAGATCTCCTTAATGCCACTTGTTCTTGATGTTGTTGAGTTTGTTCCTCATTATGACTTTGAATAGAGATAATACGATCATTATCTTGTTGTTCTTCAGTTGTTTTTGGAATAATGTTTGATGCGATAACTGGATCATTGTTAATAACAACTAAAGTAAGAGAAGCAAGTTCCTTAGTTTTCTCTTCGAAGACAAAGTCAACTTTATCTCTCCCCCCAAACTTAAAATCCTCAAGAAAATGAGCATTTCCCATCTCAAAAAATGATTTATTAGTGGGATCATAAAATTTGTACCCCTGTGATCGTTCTGAATATCCAACAAAGCAACAAATCAATTTCCGTGAATCTAGTGTCCTTTCATTGGGCCTGTAAGGCCTTGCCTCAGCTGGACAACCCCATATGCGAAAGTGCCTAATACTAGGCCTTTTAGAAGTCCATAACTCATAAGGGACTGTCATTGCTTTTGTAGGAACTCTATTAAGAATATAAGTTGCAGTCTTTAGTGCCTGTCCCCAGAGTGAATCGGTAAGTTAATATGAGCAATCATACTCCTTACCATGTCCTTTAATGTTCTATTTCGTCTTTCAGCAACACCGTTTATACTAGGACATCCTAACATAGTGTACTATGGGATGATACGCATTCTTCTAGGATTTTGGAAAATAGTCCTAGAGGTTGTTCATTAGAACCGTCAAGTCTGCCATAGTATTCGCCACAACTATCAGATCTAACACTGTTAATTCTTTTGCCAAGTTGATTTTCAACTTCAGTCTTAAAAATTTTAAACATGTCCAATGCTTGAGACTTCTCATGAATGATATAAAGGTTCCTGTAACGTGAATAATCATCTATGAATGAGATAAAATACTTTTGACCATTCCAAGAAGGTGTTGGAAAAGGCCCACATATATATGTATGAATTAGTTCTAAGACATCTGTAGATCTATCAGCACCAAATCTCGTTTTATTTATCTACTTTCCTTTGATGCACTCAATACATATATTAAAATTTGATATGTCTAGTGCATCAATAATTCCATCTGACATGATCCTTTCAATTATTTGTTCAGAGATATGTCCTAAATGCTTATGCCATAATAAATTAGACTTTTCATCAGTCAATTTTCTTTTAGTACCCCGTGAAGTAATATGTAGGGGATTCATTAGATGATGCAACTATATGTAACAAATATAGGTTATCATTGTTGGACAGAGAACATGAACAAATAAATTTAGAATTAAGAAAAAAGACTAAATTTTCCTTTTCCAAATGAACAAAAATAATAAAATTTGTCCAATAAAGAAATAGAAACCAAATTCTGCCTAAAAGACGGTACAACAAAAGTCTCTTTCAAATCCAAATAATTTACATTCTCAAAAAATAACCTAAATGTCCCTATTGCCTCAACTTCAACTGCATTTCCATCACCAACATAGATATTGTTCATATTTATTGGGTTTTCGGTAGTTCAGACAACCTTGCATTGACACACTTATGTGAGTAGTAGCACTGGAATCTCACCACCAAGTGTATCTAGGTACTGAAATTAAATTTATTTTAGGACATACAAAAGAGAGAAATGTACCTTTCTTTAAACGCCAAGTGTGATATTTGGTACATTCTTTCTTCTTATGAGAAGTCTTTCCACAGAAGAAGCAAGCAAATTCCTTATTTTATTTCTATACCTTTTCTTGCTTCTTTTGTGGTCTGGGATTTGCAATTTCCTTAGTATTCTTCATTTTCTTTCCTTTGCCCTTGTAAGTGAATGCCAAATGAGCACTTTCAGTCTTATCTAGCTTTAATCTCTCTTCCTCTTGAACACAATGAGAAATGAGCTCATTAAGAGTCCACTTCTCCCTTTAACAGTTATAACTGACTTTAAAATGATTGAATTGTGATGGAAAACATATCAATACAAAATGCACGAGCAATTCATCAAAAAGCTCTAACTTTAGTGCCTTTAATTTTGAAGCAAGATGAGACATTTCCATTATGTACTCCCTTATGTTCCCATTACCCTTATACCTCATAGAAACTAGAGTTCCTAAAAGCATACTTATTTTTGTCTTTTCGATTTTTACAAAATGTTCTCAAGTTCTGTAAGGAATAATCTGGCATCATTCTGTTTGGACATAGTGCCTCTAAATGTTTATAGAATTGTATGTTGTATGATCATAAGACTCATGCGATTTGAGCATTCCCACTCTTCCCAATTCCTCTTTTCATTAGAGGAAATAGAATCTGTAACCTCATGTGGTCTCTCAATCCGAAGAGCAAGGTCTAGATCCATGCAACCAAGAACAATCATAACATGTTCTTTCTAAACTTTAAAGTTTGTATCATTTAGCAACAAAATAGAATTAATGATGGCAAATATTGAAGTACCAAAAGTATTAACTGAACAAAGAACAAAATAAAATAAAATTAACAAGCTCACAATTTAATATCGAAAAGAAAACTGAAGTAATTCAAATAATGGTAAAAAAACCCATCACAAGATACCTAGCACAACATTGAGATTTAGTCTTTGGACAAAAATATCAATTTGCAAGTGGTACTCTCAATGTAATAATCAAATAATGACAATAAACTCCTGTATATTATATGCCTCACTTTAGACCGATTAAATATTCTCATGGAAAACCTGATAATTACCACATATTTATTACTGCAGTGCGTTAAAAATTTCTGCCAAATAATAACTTTCCTTTGGGCCAATCATTAATCGCATGAAAAATTAACACATATCCCATCCTTATATTTTAAATTAATTAATTTACACAAAAACTGTCACTTTGGCAACATTATGCTTCAATCAACGAATTTAAAACACAAGTACCTTAGAATTTTATCTAAATGCCAAATACATATATAATGCAAACATTCCTAAAACAATTATATATATATATAATACCAACTACTTAAAAAGGAATAGGCATGCACAAATATATATCAAAATATATAAGCATGCTTGCACATATACGTAAATACAAATATGCCCACATACATAAAAGGGCTACTAACATATATATAATCAAATGGGTTCCCTGTATTCTCATGTATATATATATGTAAATATCACTCATGGCCCAAGAGCCCATATGACAAAAAAAAAAAAAAAAAATGGTGGCATATATATATATATATATATATATATGAATATTGAGCATATCTAGAATTAGCTCAACAAAAATAAATGGAACCAAAACAATTAATATACTGGGTCTCTCAAGAATAAGCCCAACAGAATAATAAAATATAAATAAATAAAAACGATGGGCCTCTCCAGACTAAGCCCAACAGTATATTAAACCTAAATAAATAAAACAATGGGCTGCTTCCAAACCAAGCCCAACAGTATATAAAACCTAAATAAATAAAACAATGGGCTTCTTACAGACGAAGCCCAACAAAATATAAAGTCCAAAGCATAAAACCTAACTAAAAGAAAAAAAAAAAACAAAAACAAAACCACCCAAAAATTAAACAGGCCATAGAGGGCTAAATTTTAGCCTATAAAATCCATAAAGAGTCCATATAAAATTAAAGTAGGAAATCTTATCTATACAAATAGATAAATTCCCATTACAGAAGGATCTGCTCCATACAAAATCCATGGGCTGCAATTCCATCTCATCTGAATCCATCTTAATATATATATGAATATATATTAAAAGCTAAATAGTGATCTCCACATTCCCGTTAGTCCCAAGATACCATAAAACCCAAAAGAAAGATTTTTTTTTTTATTATTCTATATAAAAAAATAATCTTTCGTAAGATTTTAAAAATATATGAAATCAATAAATTCATGCTTTAAAGAGAATTCCTAATAGTCCTACATAATACTGCTATGATACCACTTGTTAGAATAATATGTATGTATATATTATAATTGATCCATAATTAGATCCCAAAATCTTTATGTCAGATTATCAAAGAATTAACAATAAAGATTTGCGAAAGCCTACTTGAATCCATCTTGGAATACTTGTAATCTGGAATCTCCTTGATAGATCTTGAATTCCTGTAGCTTGGAGATCTTAAATTCTTGTACTATTCTTGAGACCTGTATAAAACGGGATTATGGTCTTCCAAGAGATCTATTAGAATCAAAGGTTCTATTCTACTTACGGGATATAGAAGAGAAACTCACAATATCCTCTTAGAGACTATAACCTATTATATATAATAGTAACCCTAGTCAACTCATCATAGGCTAGGATTAGGGTTTCTACATAAGTGGGCCCACACTTGTCTTTCATGATGCATAGTATCCCATTTAACTCAATTAGATCACTTTAATTGGACTTATTAAATTATGATAACTACTATATACACAATTAACACATATGCCCACATGATTTATTAAAATAAATCTATCAAACCTAACCCTAGTTAATAATCCAAATGAATGTTCTTTTATCAAACCACACACTTGTTTACTGTAAAGCCCTACTAACTCCTCTTGTTATTGATATAATCTTTACTAACAATGGACTCCCTGATTCATTGTAAAAATGACTAAAGGTCATTCCTGTTAAGCTCCTATCATTACACGTAATGCTCCCAATTGTTGCTTTGTAATTTTCCTATATGTATTCTACTTTAACTTTAACTTTCCTTTGCTTAGGCTTCATCTGAAGCTCTCGTTCGTGTCTTATTCCAAAACCCAAAATGCCATACTATCTTGCGGATGAGCTATAGAAGACTTTCAGTGCCTAATATGGAAGCCATTGCACTCTGAGGAAATTTACCATGAGAACTATGTCCCATGGTCGGTGACTACCACTCTTGGCACTCAAAATCTGCATAGCACATTATCGTGGAAGAAACTGAGAACATTGTCTTCCGTAGGGTGGACCTGGCTTTGCTTCTATCCACTTTGAGAAATAATCCAAGGTGACTACAAGGTATTCGAATCTACTCTTCGTTTTCGGGAACTTCCCCATTAGGTCTATCTCCCACATATCAAATGGCCAAGTCAGTATGAACAAGGTCTGCTCGATGGAAGGCAATCGTGGGACATCGGAGTAAAGGTGACAACTAAGGCATCTCTTTGCATAGGCTTCTACGTCTCTTCGGAGTGTCGGCTAGTAGTAACCATGAAGGTGTATTTGCAATGACTTATGATGGTAAAGTCAATAAGGGTTCAAAAGAGATTCTAGTATCATGAGTATCAAATCCTTAAAATTCAAAATTTCAAATCCTTACTCATGAGTATGGACCTATGTGCCCCATTGGGGAGGTGACACCTATCTCAAAGGTACACCCATGTGTCGTGTAAGGTGAAAAGTAAGTGTACCTTCTTGCTTAAATGTCAAAATCATTAAACGTCCGGTATGGAGCCTATCAGCGACTTCCAGAGTGGAGTTGATTAAGGACATATCCTGATAGTGACGTGTCCTGAAGTGGGAAACATTTGAGCGTGCTCCTAGTCATTTGGAGTGAAGAAGGTCTTCTCGGGCTACAGACATGTCATGTTGAGCTCGAGGCTCTCCCACATTAGCACGATTTACCTAACTAGAAAACTTGAAGTTTTCACTCTTGGTTCCTTCAGAAGCCCTTAATAGATTGTTGTCAATAGCATATTTACTTGAAATTTTATGACTGGAAATATCCTTCACTAGTTATTCAATATATCAATGGCTGGTTTGATGAGTTGAAGAATCATCCATAAGTTGCAATGAAAAAAAATAAATAAATAAATAGTGAAGGATTTAAAGAGTTAAAAATAATAATAATAAAAAAATTAGACATTTTAATCCTTATTTTATCAATATTTTATACTTTTTTTCTTTTACTATTTTTTTCCTTTTTGTTTTCTGCGGTCCTTATATTAATTTTTAGTTATTGTTTTATTCTTTCTTATCTTATTTTGGTTATTCTTTTTTATTAAGTTAGGATCCTTTAAATGAAGACACAAATATTTTAATTTAATCGAACAAATTAGGAACTGTGCAAAAAGTTAGACATGTTGCAAGTTTATAACTTCATAAAACAATAAGAAAAATATGATCAAAAAGGACAAAAACGATCATAATAAAATAATATGAAGAAAAATATAAAAAATTAATAAAAAATAACTTAAATAATTAATTTTCTTACTAATAATTATAAAAAAGAGGGACCCATAGGTGAAAATTGTGCAATTTAAAGACAAATGTGGTCATATAAAACCTTGAAAATGGAAGAGAGTATAATTCAACGGTTTATGAAAAATTGTTCAGTAGCAAACATTATTATTGTGAGAAAGTATTACATGCTGTAGGAAAAAAAAAAAAAAGGAAAAATGAGCAAGCAATTGCTTGAAAAAAGAAAAATATAATTTGTTGAATTAGTTCTATGGGAGACAGGATCTGCACATTTCCCTGTCTTGGACTGGGGCCGTGGCCAGGTTGGTTATCTTTTGTGAAGTACAGGCAGGATTGTTTCTGATCTCCTCAATGGAGCTAACAAAGGGAAATACAGAAACAGCAATATACATCTAATCAATCATTAGTGTTTCCGAAAAAAAAAAAAAAAAACCAGAAGAAGAGAAATTTGTCAATTTGGTCATTCTTTAGGTATATAAGTGGCCAATAAAGATCCTCTGATATTAAGCTAAACATCTTATTCTTTTTGACTTTAACAACATTGAAAAGAACTTATTAGAAGAGAGATGATCAGAAACTTACATGTGAGTATGATTCTTGCAGGCGTTGCTGATTGGGCAATGAATAAAGCTGAAAGCAAAAAGCAGAGAAGAGTTAGAATGTGTTTGTTGGACATTATCTTTGCCTACTGAGTTTTGTAGGCGGCTAAGCTTATAGATGTATAATATATATATATAATTCACTGAATATATGATCCATGGTTTATATATATATAATTTTGATTATTTTTTTCTTTTCTTTTTTTAATTAAATACTTTTCTGCTGAATGTTTTTGGCCTATATATAGTCTTTTAATTTATTTATTTAATTAAAAATTGTTCAGTTGCAGCCATTCAAAACCCCTCCAAACACCCGAAACTTCGGCATATGTTCGGCAGAAGCTATGTTGTGTAGTGGACTTGTTCCTGAAATTAGACAAGAATTTATTGTTACAGTAAAAGAACCTTTGCACGTGCAATAATTTATTGTTACAGTCACTGTACAACTTGTTCTAAATTCACCTTTAAGAGGAATTTGTTAATGTAGTTCCTACTCCATGAACATTAATTCAATCATTTTTGTGATCATGGTATTGTAGAAGCTGCTTAAGAAGTTGGGAAGTAATTCTTCCTTTTTTCTTTTTCTTGGTCGAAAGAATAATAATAATAATAATAATTTTACCCTTAAGGTTAGGTCAAACACAATGGTCTATTATTGACCTGCCAAAATATCTTTTGTTTTGTAAAGGGAGGGACCAAATCACCTGACCAATTCAATTTTGGAGACCTATTAAATAGAAAAAAAAAATATGGACCAATCATACCAAAAGCATAAACATGGGGGACCAAATCTATCAATTTCCTAATTTCTTGTTTATTTTTCTTTTAATATTTTTTGAAAAATGAAATCATGAAAATAAATTATTATTTATTTGAAGTTTCTCTCTTGGCCTGTTGGTTTAGGAGTTTTTCCCTCACCTCCTGGCTTGCCAAGAGGTTAAGGATTCGAACCTCACATGGGTGTATCAGAGTTTGAGATTTATTCACAAGTGCGGGTATACCAGCATTGTTGGGCCTCCTTGGGTGGATTAGTTTGGGCTGGAAGGGTCTATGATACCACCTCAAAAAAAAAAAAAAATTATTATTTATTTTTCATGTCCTCTTATAAAAAGGTACTATGATAATTATTTATATTTGAGAGGGTATCATAGTAAATGCCCTCTAAAGAAAACAATAATCCCATATGGAAACAGTCTCAATGGTTCCCTGTTTTTATCTTTCATTTAAGCATCAAAAGCATTTTTAATCAAGTGAATTTTCACCCTTTGAATTTAACTTGACCATTCATTAATAAACTTAAGTATCTGAGGAGCTTATTGGAGAACTTCCCTTGTTGGATTTATTTTGGCTAGATCAGAGTAGAAAGACATAAGTTGAATTAGGGAGGATCATATGGAAGGATAGATCTCCTTTGGTTAAAATATCATATATAGAAGGACATAAATTGAATTAGGGAGGATGATCTAGAAGGATAGATCCCTACTTCGATGAAAAGAATCCACATCATCACCAATGGCGGCTGCCTTTTTCAATTAAACCTCACCTACATACACACATGGACTAAAGAAAAATTTTCTATTTTGGTCCTATAATTATTTTCATTTCTTAAACTTGATTCTAAATCTTAAAAAATAAAGAATTTGGTCTTATAACTATTTTCGTTTTTGGAACTTGGTTCTAAATCTTAAAAAATTAAAAATTTGGTCCTATAACTATTTTTGTTTTCTTAACTTATAACTATTTTTGTTTTCTTAACTTGGTCTTTTTGACCAAAATTGTGGAATTTTTTGATGGTTTAAGTCAAGTGAAAAGTAACAATAAAAAAATAGTACTCTACCTCTTGTCATAATACTAAGTGTGTACTTTTTACTTGACTTAATCGACCAAAAAATCTCATAAACTTGGTCACAAGGACCAAGTTAAGAAAACAAAAATAGTTACAAGACCAAGTTTTTAATTTTTCAAGATTTAGGACCAAGTTCAGAAAACGAAAATAGTTATAGGATCAAGTTTTTGATTTTTTAAGATTTAAAAGTAAGTTCAGAAAACGAAAATAGTTATAGGACCAAAATAGAGAATTTTCCTAGACTAAACTGAAATGAACACGAACGCCAAATCTATACATGACACATGATTATGCATTAGGAAAGAAACCACATGAACAATGAGCGACCAACTCGACCATCTTTTGTTCAAATTCTTGAAGATCCACCACAACCTTCTATGTATAGCATCGCTTAATCTTCAACCTAATAC
>JAXGGT010000116.1:6181247-6193901 GCA_035583425.1 Marsdenia floribunda | reverse complement strand
GGGAAATCAACTCAAAGTCATCTCAAAATTCAGTACTGTAGTTGTATGTCCCAACATGGAATTTTATTTTTACCCAACTAATGTGATGTAATCTCTAGTTATTACTGACAAGAAAACCCTTAAGTGTGCTCCACATCCATCTAAAAAAAAGATACATCTTGCTAAGCTCGAAAAACCCCATTCACTGAGAATTAGACAGACAATCCCAACTTCTCCTAGGCTAAAACACATGCCATTACAGATTTGGCAACAAATCTAGAATCCACTTTTCCCCACCAAAACTCATTATTGTTTATTTTAACTTAATTAATATGTAGCTTATAAAGTAAGATCAAAAAACAAAAAGAAATTTTAACAGCCATCAATCTCCAATCACCAATTTGTGGCTGCAAAGGAACCAAACGATGTATTTTCACAATCCAGAAATAAAGCACTTGAACTAACATTCAGATAACCATGATGTTCACACATCTAAAAAGGATATATATATAACAACATTTCTAACATTTCAAAGGGATGTTCAGAAAAGAACATTTGTGATTGATAGAGAAAGAGAAAGTTACATCTTATTAACCATCCTCTGTCGGGAATCAGCTTGAAGCAGAGTCCTCCAATCACCATTGTCAATGGCAGTGGCAGCCACTGCATTTGTAGCATTGGGCATAGCTGAAGCTTCACCAGCGCGCCCTTGACCCTGAGATATCTGGCCCTGAGCTGCTCTCCAACTGTTGTTATCCATTCTCTAACAATTGAACAATACAACCTTTAGCTCAACTCAGAATTGAATAGGGATTCAACCATCAAAAACAATACAAAAAGATTTTGTGAAGAAAATACTATCTCTTGAGGATGGAATACTGCTACTTATCTAAGAATGAGAGATGACGTGTGTTCTGGTTACATATTATCAACACGTCCTGGTGACGGTAACTTTTGTCCATATTTGTAAACTATATTTGCAACTACTTAATAAAAACTTCTCACCTACCAGTCCATTTAATGACCATTAGATTTTATTTGAGTCTGATTAAATTATAGAGCTGCATAATGCAATAGAAATACTTACATATCTAGCAGTAAAAATATGAAGTTCGTCAAATGTTTTTCAAACAACACATCAATGGAAAAACTTATCTATACAAACTTTATAACTAGTTTGGGAGTTTAGAGGAGAAAAGAAAAGAAGCGAATGTTCAAGTTGGGGAAGAAGAAAACAAGGTTGTCTGGGAGTCATCTGTCAGTTTCTCTCTAAAACTGGATAGAAAATTCAAAGCAAACTTTCTTTTTCCCATAAAAAATAAATAAATAATTTAAAATTGTTAAAAAAAAAAAAAAATTACTGAAAGAGGACTTACTAGTTAACAATAAAGAGATTCCAAATTGCATAGAAGTATGGACAGGTACACGAAAGTAATGGGAAAAAAAAAAACAAAAAAACAGAAGTAATCAAAAATTCTCTTGAAGCTTTATCTAGGCTTCATCATCAGATAGTCACAAAATTTAAAAAAAAAAAAAAAAAACTACATTTTATCCTTTTCCTTTCTATATCACAACCCAAAAGTCAGCTGTGCCATTTGAAACCACAAAAACAATGCCTGAATACTGAATAGGAGCCTAATCAAAACCCTTACGAGTATTCGAACATAAAAGAAAAATCTCAAATGTATAACAGAGTACATGCCTAAAGTTCGAACTATTTATCACAAGTACTGCTAAAATTTTCGCAAAGCCCATAAAATTCTTTTCCATATCACATAAATTTTTCATAATTAAAAATTACAAAAGAAAAAAATTTAATCAATTCATCAATAGAAAAAAAAAAAAAAAAACAATTAAACAGAGAACACGAAAACCCATTCAAAAAAATCTAAAAAAAGATCAATCAGAAGCGAAACAAATTTCCCGAATAGTTATACATACAAATTCAGGAGAAGGGAAAAAAAAAATGTAATTGAAGAATCAGGTGCTCTTTAGATTACCTTCGAAGAATTGAAGCCGAAGAAACCTCCTTTCCTAACTTTTTCGAGTCTTTAGATTACGACTCGGATTGTGTGGTCGGACCGTACAAGAAGAATAATTTAGAAGAAAATTCATCAAACCATAATTTAGTATATGTAAATTCAAAGCAACTTCAGAGCTTAGACAAAGTAGATTCTAATCTACTTAGGATGACAAGTAGATTCTTAAGCAGGAGTAAGGAGTTATTTGGTAGCAGTTCTAATAGTTTGTCTATCTACATCTTCCCAAGCACATATATATATATATATAAATACATAAATGAAATACTTTTAAGTTTTATATAGTAATCAATGAACCTACATATTAATAATTTATGAATGGACAGTATTCTATATTATATTAATTAATATTATTATATAAATTATATAAACATATATAGTATATTATATATCATAGTAATAATATATTGAAACTAAGAAAAAATAAAAATAGTCCATATATAAATCTATTATATAAGCTTACCTAAAAACAAAAGTTGTAGATTAAAAGATATATTTATATATATATATATATTTCAAAATATTGTTTGTTCTTCTTCTTCTTCTTTTTTTTTTTTTTAATCATTTTGAACATATTTTTCTATTCATATAATATATTCTTTGAAAAATAGTCCTAAAAGGAATTTTTAAAATATTTTTCTATTCAAATATATTTTTCTTTCCAAAAATTTCCTAATTTTGTAAAAAAGAATTTTAAAATATTTTTCTATTTCAATAATTTTTTTTTGAATTATCATATTTTTCACATATTTTTCTTCTTAAAAATATGATTTCTTTTCAAAAGGAATTTTTTACAAAAATTTTCTATTCCAGTCATATTATTTTTTGTTTTTATTTTCAAAATCATTTTATATTCAAAAAGAATTTAAACGTTTTTATAATTTTAATATTTTTTTTTTCTCTTGAAAATGTTTTTCTCTCAGAAAAGAATATAAAGTATTTTTATATTCCAATAATATTTCTTTTTCTTTTTCTTTTTTTATAAATATCCTTTCCTTGCAAGAAGAGTTTTAATATGTTTTCTATTGTAATAGAATATTTTTTTATTCTAAAATATCATTTCCATCCACAAAGAATTTAAATATATTTTTCTATTCCAATAATTTTTTTTTTCCAAAAATATTTCTTGCAACTGAAGAGGAACAAAAATCAATTTATGATTTCACTGTCAGGTAATTTATTTATTTTTCTTTTCTTTATATTTTGGGTTGAAAGTATGGTGTTAGTGTTAATTGTTGATTTTGGTTAAAATTATGGATTTTGTTTCCTTCACAAATACAGTAACTTTTAGCTTGACAATTTTGATTCTGTGACTTTGTACTTGATTTGTTTTGGTTTGTTGGAGATGATGTCTATGCTTAGTAGACGTACTCAAAATTGTTGCACTTGTTTTAGGTTTTTATCAAGATGTTTGTAGATAGATGTCCTTTGACTTCTGAGTTCTTTCTCGTTAATAGTTTTGTAGGATGATCAATTGTATAGAAATTGCTTCTTGAGAGTTTTGAAGTCCACTTCTTATTAGCTTAGTTGATTTAGTAGTTATCAAAAATTGGGTTTAGAGTCTTAGAAATTTATTATTTGTTTCAATGTGTATATGTTTCTGTATCCTCAAAAAAGTCATTGATTATGAGGATCTCGAGTTTTTGTTCAAGTACAAAATTTGACCAATATGTTCTACTCTGTTCCCAAAATTAAATATTATTTGAACTCAAAATCATCATCCTAAAAGAGATCATGTTCGTGTTCGTAGTCGTAAATATGAACATATTCATATAGTCATAATAAATTTAACCATTATAATTGTAATTATCGAAATAAAGTTTTAAGTGCTAAAATATTGATTATCACTAAAAGTAGGGCAAAGGACAATGATCATTAAAAAAATATATTTATTTTTATTTTTAGTATGTTTATATATATATATATATATATTATTTAATATTTTAATAGTATATATTTATCTCAATATATTTATAAATATGTGTCTTACCCATAAGAAGTGGTGATAATATTTTTTTTCCATTAAAAGTGGAATAACAAAGAAACAAAAAATAAATAGAATTTTTTAAGAAGGCACAAATAGACAAAGAAAAATGTCAATAAATTTTTTAAAAATATATTATATTATCGCTGAGCAATTAAAGATTATTGATATTAGACTTGCTTTTTTGAACATAGCCAAAAAAAGAATAGAATATTATGGAATATTTGTTATTTTATTATATTTATCTTTTATTATTTTAGTATATTTATATTTTATTATTTATTTAATACTTTAGTAGGATAACTTTTATTATTTATAATATTTTTTATTTCTCATTTGATTAAAAAAAAAATGGTTGATGATGATATTCTTTAAGGTAAAAAATACTTCATCTAGATAAAGATGGATGATAGATATGTTACTATAAATTTTGGTAGTATAAAATTATTTGATTGCTCCAAAAAACAATTATAATATTACCTAATAGAACAAAATTAACCAAAATAATGCTTTATTTTCAATGAGTCACAAAGAAATCTATTAAGTCTTAAAGATATTCGTTTTAACGAATATCATGTGGAGACTATATATGAGGAAAATAATGAGTGTTTCCATATTTCAAGCATTGTTTCGAGTATTAGAAAAATTGCATGTATTTTCTTCCATAATATTATATTACACAATAATTAATGTTACTGAAACACGTGCCACAATAAATCAAAAATTTGTTAATTTAACAACTTTGACCATTGACATGATTGATTAGGGCATTCCAATTCAATATAGTGCAAATATATATATATATATATATATTGAAAATTCACATAAGCACTCATTGGGAAAACCTGAAGATTTCTCAATTCAAAGAATTTTCATGTGTTGCTTGTTCTCAAGGTAAATTGATTATTAAAATATCACTAGCTAAAGTTGAATTGAATTTTCAATATTTTTGGAAAGAATTCAGGGTCATATGTGTAAACTAATTCACCCTTCATGCAGATCATTTCAATATTTTATGATTCTAATTAACACATCTAAATAAATGATCTCATATATATTTATTATCAACTCGAAATATGAAGTTTTGCTAGATCGCTTACTCAAATAATAAGACTACGAGCACAATTTTCATATTATAATGAAATCAATATGTTTGGATAATGGTGATGACTACTCATCTCAAACTTTTAATGACTACTGTAAGTCAATTGATACAAGTGTTAAACATTATATAGCTCATGTTCATACACAATAATTTAGCTGATTCATTTGTTAAAAAACTTCAATTTATAAACAAAACTTCCTATTACTACATGGGCAATGCAATTTTGCATACAAAAATGCTTGTGTGCATCAAGCCAACAAACTATCATAAATTATTATATAAATAAACATATATAATTTATTATATATCATATTAATAATATTATTATATAAATAACATTATATTATATTAATTGATTTTGCAATTTGTTGGATTAATAATGTATTTATAATATATGTATTGTATTAATTCTTTTTTCTACATAAATATTTTATTTTGATAAATGCAAAAATTACAAATGTTTTAATTAGGGTGGTAATTATGCCGGGTTCGTGTAATTGTGTCGAGTTAAGTTAAAGTAATTATACTTAACTTGTCAACTCGAACCAGACCCGAAAAAGTTGAACCCGACCACGTCATGATAATTAATCATGTCAAATCGATAACCCGATTATGACATGTATGTGATTCAAAACTCATTAACCTGCGAATACGATTACACGATATCAACACGCTAACCTGATTATTTACATAATTAACTTATAAAAATATCAATATTATGTAATTTAATTATATATAAAATTTAAAAATTTAAAAATAATAAGAAAATTTTAATAATATATTAGAATATATAATTAAAAAAACAATAATAATTAAAATAAAAAAATATTTATTATTTAACTGGGTTACACGGGTTGGAAACGGGTTACTTGGGTTCAACCCGTTTACAATTCAAACATGATTATCATTAAATGAGTTGACCCGTTCTAACACGAACTGATTTATCCTCAACCCTAACCCGATAATTTCGTATCGTGTTCGTGTCGTATTAGATATTACCACTCCTAGTTTTAATGAATGATAGACTTTAATGTATACCATACCAAGAAAATTGTTAATTGAAACTAAGAAAAAAATAAAAATAGTTCATCTATAAATCTATTGTATATGTCTACTTTCATGTATAAAGTAAGAACAAAAGTAGTAGATTAAAAGATTTATATATATATATAATGATAGACAATATTTTCATTTTATGTCCACCTTTTTTCTTTAGAAAGATAGAGACACTTATGTTTTATTATATATAAAATTATATATTATAATAATACTTATACTTTATTTTATCACTACAAATCGTAAAAACAAATTTACAGTATTTCATGGCTTGCTTTTATATATATAAATTTTGATGGTCATAGAGTCTTTTACCATTTTCTACAAAATATAGAATTGATGTGATTACATGAGTTTGCTAAACTACATTAAAAATGGTAGAATTACTTAGCCTTTCTGTGTCTTACCTCTCTTTTTTTTTTTTTTTTTTAAAGATAGAGAGAAAGTAATTTGGGAATAAAAAGGGGTGGGAGGGATAAGAAGAAGGCGCGAGTGAGGTGGGTATAAAGATATATATATATATATATATATATAAATACGACAGTTAAGTCATTGCTAGATTTTTTGGCGTAAAGAAACGCATTAAGAATGCATAATAATAAGAATGCATTAAGAAACCACACTTAAGATCTTTACTATTTGAATAATATATTTAATTCTACTTATGAATACTCATTTGATTTAGTCTTTCAAAATATTTGATTATTCATATTGATTTTAAATATTTTTTTCTTCAAATAATTTGTTAATTCATAATTTGATTCAGTCTTTCAAAATATTTGATTATTCATATTGGTTTTAAATATTTTTTTCTTCAAAGAATTTTTTTTCTTATTTAATTTCAATTGTTGAAGTTATTCCTTCGTGATAATAGTAATAGTTAACAAATTTTGGCTAAAATTTTTTTGTATGTGTTGGGATTAGTAACAAAATATTTAAAAAGAATAAATAATAATGATAAATTCAATTTTGCAATCCTAAAATAAGAATAAAAATATTTCATTATTTCTTTGTAGTTCCTAATAATATAATTGATACCATTTTTATGTTCTCTAATCCATATTTCAGTTTCATGTTCTATAATTGATATTCTAAACCATACATGTTCTCTAATCCATATTTCAATAATAATAGAAATATATCAATTTTGTTATGAAATCATACAACAAAATAATAAAAGTAACAAGAACGGTAACAAGAGATATAGAGAGAAAGAGAATTTTATTAATGATCTTTTCGATTCCTTTGATACAAGTTGATACGTATCTTTCGTATGAAATGAAATGGTCTTTAGAACCCTCTATTTATAGGGGGAGTTTAGGGAAGAACTGCATCATCAATGACATCATATTTATCGATATCGAGATAATGTAATCATGATGACTCTTCGATATAATAGACACCCACAAACTTGGAAGAAACTCTTCGAATTCATAACACTCCCCCTTGGATGTTTATAACATAAAGAATATATCTTGTTAAAACCTTACTAGATAAAAAAAAAAAATCAGTGGAAAAAAACTCTAGTGAAGAAAAAAGAGTACACTATTCTTTATGTGTAGATTTTTACCCCTGTTGAGATAAACTCTCGAAATCTTTAAACCAATAGAAACCAATTTTATATCTCAACTTCTCAAAAGTTGCAGTCGGCAGTGCCTTAGTGAATAAATTTGCAACATTATCACATGACCAAATTTGAAGCACATCAATTTCACCTTTCCTTTAAATTCATGAGTAAAGAAAAATTTATGTGAAATGTGTTTTGTCCTGTCTCTTTTGATATATCCTCTTTTCAATTGAGCTATACAAGCTACATTATCTTCATATAGAAGAGTTGGAATCTCTCTTCCGGAGGATAAACCACAACTTCCTCTAATATAATAAATTATTGACCTCAACCAAACACATTCTCGACTAGTTTCATGAAGGACTATAATCTCAGCATGATTAGAAGAAGTTGCAATTATAGTTTGCTTCGTAGAGCGCCATGATATAGCATTATTTCCATATGTAAATATATAACCAGTTTGAGAACGTGCTTTATGTGGATCAAAGAGATAACCAATATTAACATACCCAATAGTAATTTTTATTTGAATAAAATAATCCGAGGTCAATAGTTCCTTAGAGGTATCTAAGGAAATGTTTAATTCCATTCCAATGTCGTTGTCTTGGTGAAGAATTAAATCTTGCTAATAAATTTATAACAAATGCTATATCAGGTCGTATGCTATTAGCAAGGTACATCAAGGCATCAATAGCACTTAAATGTGGTACTTTAGGACCAAATACTTCTTCACCACTTTCTTGAGGTCTAAAAATATTTTTATTTACATCCAGTGACTTCATGACCATTGGAGTACTTAATGGATGTGCTTTGTCCATGTAAAATATTTTTAGGATTTTAGACATATATGTTAACTGATAGACAAAAATTTCATCCTTTGCATGCTCAATTTGTAATCTAAGACAAAACTTGGTTCTTTCAAAATCTTTAATTTCAAATTCTTGTTTTAAGCAATTTCTAACTTCCTAGAGCTCTTCAGGAGTTCCAACGAGATTGATATCGTCAACATATATAGCAAGGATTATAAAACCAAATTTAGATTTCTTAATAAAATACATGGACATACTTAGTCATTTATATAGTCTAATTTCAACAAATATTCACTAAGGTGATTATACCACATGCTTCTAAATTGTTTTAGCCCATATAATGATTTCTGTAGTTTTATGGAATAATTTTCATGAGGGCCATTACAACTCGTAGGAAAATTGAATCCTTCTAGGATTTTCATAGAAATTTCATTTTCAAGGCTTCCATATAGATAAGCCGTAACAACATCCATTAGACGCATGTCAATTTTTTCATGAACTGTCAGACTTATAAGATATCGGAGTGTAATAGTATCAATCACGGGTGAATAAGTTTGATCATAATCAATACCCGGCTTTTGCGAGAAATCTTGTGAGACAAGTTGTCTTTTATACCTTACGACTTCATTGTTCTCGTTTCACTTTCGCACAAAAACCTATTTATAGCTAACAAGTATTACATCATTTGGTGTTTGGACTACAAGTCCAAAAATGACTAGCTTATCAAGTGAATTTAACTCCAATTGAATCGCATTTTTCCATTTAAGCCAATCATTTCTATGCCGACATTCTTCAATTGATGATGGATCAAAATCCTCATTATCCTCGAGAATATCAAGGGCCACATTATGTGTAAATGCATCATTAATAATTATTTTCTTTCTACTGGAAGTGATATAATTGATATAAATCTCATGATTCTCTTCAACATTTGTAGTTGGTATATTTTTATCAATTGTCCCTTGGTCTTCTTTTTTTATTTCGTCAATATGATCATCTTGATTGTTTAATCCCTTTCTATTTCGAGGATTTTTATCCTTAGAACCAAGGGGTCGGCCATGCTTCTGACGTGCTTTTTATTCAACAGTTATAAGAGTTACATTACGTCGTACAGGGACCTCTATTCTTATAGAAGCATCTTTAGCTGGAATATGCAATTTAGTGACTCTACTGAAGTCAGCAAAAGAATCTGGCAATTGATTTACAATTCTTTTTAAATGAATTATCTTTTGAACTTCTAGTTCACTCACGCTTGTGCGTGGATCTAAGTGGCTCAATGATATTGTCCAAGTAAGTTCTATTTTGTTATGCTATTTATTTTTCTCTCCCTCATTTGGAAAACAAATTTTCATCAAAATAGCAATCAGCAAATCTTGTTGTAAAAACATCTCCTATCAAAGGTTTAAGATACCTTATAATTGATGGGGAATCATACCTAACGTATATCCCCAATTTTCTTTGAGGGCCTACTTTGTTCATTGGGTTGGTTCAATTGGAACATACACAACACACCCAAAAATTCTCAAATGAGTAATATTAGGCTCTGAACTAAAAGCCAACTGTAAAGGAGAAACATTATGATAACTCGATGACCTTAAAGGTACAAGTGCTACAACATGCAAAATGACATGTCTCTAAACATATGTAGGGAGATTTGTTCTCATTAACAACAGTCTAGCAATTAATTACAATCTTTTGATGAATGATTTAGCGAGACCATTTTGTGTATGAATGTAAGCTATTAGATGTTCAACAATTATTCCTATCAACATGCAATAAATATCAAATGCATGTGAAGAAAATTCACCAGCATTATCTAGACGGATTCGTTTAATTAGATAATTAGAAAATTGCGCTCTCAAGCGAATTATTTGGGCAAGTAATCTTGCAAACTAAGGTTGTGAGTTGATAATAAACAAACATGTGACCAAGGAGTCGATGCATGAATTAAAACCATAAAATATCTAAATTACCCACATGGTGGATTAATTGGTCCACATATATCACCATGAATCCGTTCTAAAAATGTAAGACTTTCAACTCCTACTTTTAATGGTGAGGTCTTACAATTAATTTCCCTTTAGAACATGCAGCACAAGAGAGTTTATTTCAAGTCAAAACCTTTGACCATGCATTGCCTCAATTATTTTTCGCATCATAATTGATCCCGAATGACCTAAACTATCATGTCAAATCATAAATGTAACAGGATTAGTAAACTTCTAGTTTACTAAATGATGCGCCTCAATAGCATGGATTTTTGCATAATATAGGCCAGAAAAAAGATATGGTAATTTTTCCAACAAAGATTTATTATCGGAGGTCATTTGAGTAATGCATAAATATTCATAATTATTTTCCTCCATAGTTTCAATATGATATTCATTACGTCGAATATCCTTAAAACTTAATAAATTTCTTTGGGACTTGGAGGAAAATAGTGCTTTATTAATTACAATTATAATTCCACCAGGTAATAATATACTAGCACTTCCGAAGCAATTTTGAACTACCATTTATTTTTGTAACACTTGTTTCTCCCACGTTTCTCCCACGTTCAATTAAAAAAATATTTCTCATTTTTAAGTATGGTGTGCGTAGTTCCACTATTAATTAGACATACATCTTCTATGCCATTTTTTATTCCAGAAAATGAGACAATAGTCATTTGATCATAACAAAATATTTATAAACTTAACTATTCAAACTATAAAAGCAAAATAAGATAATGAAATATTACATACTAAAAATAATAAAAAAAAACAAACATACGATACTAAAATATTAAATGATAAAAATGTAAAGGATAGCATATAATATAAGATATATTCTAATTCTTCTGGACATTTCCATCTCCAATCAAATGATCAATTCTTCCTTCTGAATGTTCAAAAAAGTCACCTACATCCAAGTGAGTAACATCAACATTAACATTATTAAAATCATCGTCATCATTTTCTTCATGAGTCAAACTTCTGGAAGTAAAGTTTACTTTAGCACTTTTTCCTTTCTTTTCAACAAATGCTTGATAAAGGTCAACTAGATGTTTTATTGTACGACAAGTACGAGGCAAATAACCTTTCATGCCACAACAATAACATTTGTCTTCTCGGGTTTTTGAAACCATATTTCCTTTATCATCACTTTTTACCCACTTCTGGTGGTCATCAACATTTTAGCACTTTTGAAAATTGTGATTATAAGTGTCATATTTATCACGACCACAAAAATGTCCAGGATCATATTTATGGACAATATTTGTAGTATGAAAAGTAGAGAATGTTTTCTCTAACATATCATCATTAGTTATGTTTTCTCCACATAATTTTAACTGCGAGACAATTTTATACATTGAAGAGTTATACTCACTTATGGATTTAAAATCCTGTAATCTCAAATGCATCCAATCATACCGTTCTTTAGGCAAAACGATCATCTTTATGTGGTCGAATCTTTCTTTCAAATTTTGTTATAGAATAAGAGGGTCTTTCACGGTAAGATATTCTATTTTCAAATTTTCGTGAAGATGATAACGAAGAAAAATCATGGCTTTAGCACAACCTTGTGTCAATGACTAATTATTTTGCACAATATATGGTGTCTGCCAGACCTATCGCGGCTAGATACATCTCAGCATCTAATGTCCATGATATATAATTTTTTCCGGTAACTTCAAGAGCCACAAATTCGAGCTTAATTAGATTTGTCATGAGAAGAAATAATATACTTTTTTCTTCTTGATATAATCTTTAAACACTTTACTCGACGATAGAGACTCATGCTGATAACTTGTTATGCAATCATACAACAGAATAATAAAAGTAAAGAGAACGGTATAAGAGTAACAAAAGATATAGAGAGAAAGATAATTTTATTAAAGATCTTTCCGATTCCTTGGATACAAGTTGATTCGCATCTTTCATATGAAATTCGTTATAAAAATGAAATGGTTTTCAAGACACTCTATTTATAGGGGGAGTTTAGGGGAGAGTTGCATCATCAATGATATCATATTTATCGATCTCGAGGTAATGTGATAATGATGACTCTTCGATATAATGTACATCCACAAGCTCCGAAGAAACTCTTCGAATTTATAACACATTTTGATGTAT
>JAXGGT010000116.1:6162037-6173043 GCA_035583425.1 Marsdenia floribunda | reverse complement strand
AATTCATATTATTTTTGGATGATTATTTTGAACTTTTTATAGTTCATACTTGTTATATATAATTTGATTGAATAAGTTAAAAATAAGAGAAAAAAAAAATTAAGACTTATCATAAAGTTTTAATTTAATAAAAAATTAATTAAAATATAATAAAATAAACGAAAAAGGTCAAAGAAAATAATATAAGGACACAAAAAAGAAACAGATAAAGAAAATTAAAATGGCAAAAAAGTTAATAAAACAATGTTAAAATGACATTTTTCATAAAGAAATTACTTATTTATCAGCAAATAACATATAATAACAGCACAGTACGCACACACAGACACACTTTCTCTCTCGCTTAAATTTATAGTTAAAAAATGACTAGAAAATCATCAGCCAATATTGGAAAGAAGAAACAGAAAATTTCCCAGTGCAGGATTTTCGGAATGGTGTTGAATATTGTAATTAAGCACTCGACGGTGCGGGTGGAAAAAATGGAACTACATGGATCTGTGGAGCTCCCGGAGTCGAGGGAATGCTCGGCCTTTCTGCGGTGGGCAGTGGAGGAAATATGATCTCCTTAATCGGTGGCATTGCAGGCAGTGGTGGAAGCGAGATTGGAGTAGTGGCTGGAAATGGCGGAATGGGCTTTTCCAGAGGCAGATGAAACGGTAGCTCAATGGTACCCTTCCCCAGTAACGGGCGACCAGCCGCCTGGCTTCCATGAATGTTTGAGAAAGCTAAAACCGTTACCAAATATAGAAAGTAAACAGAAGAAGAATTAGCCATTGATTGCGGATTAATGCCAACAATCAGTAATAATGTATGCGTATGTTTGATTGCCGGAGGTTTTTCTTGGCAATTTAAGGATGAAAAATAATGGTAAAGGTCTTCTTCGTCAATTTATAAGGAGTTCCAAGAACAAGTATAGAGATCAACGAATTTGTATCATCATTTGGATTACATATTTGTCCTGTGCGGCTCACCGTGTAACCATACGCACCACATTCCCCATTTAGTGAAGTATTGTAATAATCTATGGTAATATTAAATATTTTTCTTAATTAATTATCTTATTTATTTATTCTTAAAAAAGGAATTATAATAATATCTAATAGTTCTCCGTTATTTCTTAAAAATTAGTCCTTTTTCCTATTAAAAATAGGATATCATATTATTATTAATATCATTACTTAAATTAAATATTATTAAAGGAGAAATCCTTTTCCTACAAGGATTAGAACTCATAAAGAATATTATCTTCTCTTTAAACTCTATAAATAGAACAAAAGACTTTCAAATCAAGTAAGTGGACTTTAACCCTCTTTTTTTTTCTCTCTCTCTCTTCTTCTCTCTCTTTTACCGCTTTACTTTGAGCTTTCTGAATCGGTTCTGATTTGAGCATCGGAAGAGCCACCTGGGGAAACCCCCTAGTTTTGGCTTTGCTTTGCAGGATAAGGAACCTTGCTCAAGAAGTGAAGGAGGGAAATCAACCCCAAAGGACTAATCTGCCCTCGACTCGGGTTAATTTCCACATCAAAATTGGCGCCCACCGATTCTTTTGAACCCCCTCTCCTTCCACAGATAATGGACCCCAACTTTCCTTCGGCAAACGCACAACTCCCGCTTCGACTCGTCCGCCCCTCCACACCAGACGCAACCTTTGACACAACCCTGCCCGGCGCCGTTCATAACAACAAAACTCCCAGTCATCACAGAACCCCCACCTCGCTCCAAGGACCCCCAAACTTATTCCATTGGCGCGGCCGCATCGTCCCAAGGAAAACGAAGGCGACGGGATGTTTCACTCGCACGCTCCGTCACCAGCGGACGTCGTAATCACATTATGGACGATCCCAAACACGAAGATAATCTAGCTTTCTTGCTTTCACATATGGATGATTTTAAAGCTTTCCTTGCTTGTCGTCAATGGGAAGATGATCCAAAACACGCGAGAGAACAGACCGACGACAACGAAGGCGACGGGATGTTTCACCCGCACGCTCCGTCACCCTGATGCCATTTGGCAAAATTTGCCCCAAATTAATTTTCCAAAAACGCACAATATCTTCAAATAACTTATGAACTGGAAACCTGAGACCTACTCTCAATTGTGCAATATAAACCACAATGCCATCGTTTGGACAATCATTGGCATGCATACCACCACCTGGATAAATAATTTCATAGTCATCGTCCAATTCATAATCTTGCCTCAAAAGATGCTCTTTCCCCTCGTCTAAATCAGACTCGAACACCAAATACTGGGCCACCCCCACCTTCTTTTCTCTTTCTTCACTCAAGACAATATCAGGCTCAATGCGAGCAACTTCGTTCCCAGCAGGTTCATACAAGTTCAACAAATCTTCATTGTCTTCGTCTATATAAGGCATTACTACTTCTTGTCCATGGCATCTATATACCACCCCACATCGTCTATCATTTTTTGTTCGCAGATAGCCCATCCTTATTACCCTGACCCCGTAAAAATCAATTTCCTCTCTCTCCTTCGCTGGAAAATGATTGTCATCGTCTGACATAGCCCCTTCATACTCCGTAACCACCCAATCTTCTACCCTTTCTGGTGAACTGCTCTCACCATCTTCGCCTTCGTCCACGGGAACATTACTCAGATTACTATGATAACTTGAGTCACTTTCCTGTACCTTCTCTTGACTCCCTTGATTCATTTCGTCTCCCAGATCGTCTAAATCAACTCCCTCATTCTCACCCACCCGTTCATTTACATTTGTTCCTTCTTGATTATCTTCCCTACTTTCGTCCACCACTTCCACACGATCTACCCCAAACAACACAACTTCTTGGCTTCCTTTGGACGATCCAATTTCTTGGACAGAAATAGACGATCCAATTCCTTGGGAAAAACTAGATGAACCCATTTCATGGGAAGAACTAGACGATCCCAAATCCCTAGATGACCCATTATTCCCAAAAACCCCCCCACTCGCTGACTATCGCTCATGATCCCAGCTCACCCCACTATATTCTTCCATAATCCACCACAATAAAGTAGAACAAAAAACTTCAAGAAAAAACGACACGCACCTGTATTAGAAGAAGACATTGTCAGATTTCTCAAACGATGATAAGGATCCTCTAAAATCTCTCACAAATGCTAAAATTAGCAGCTGCCTATAGAAAATAAAACAAAAAATTATTTTAGACGATGACACTTTCAGACAATCAAAAATTCATGAACGAAGCAACAACTTTTTGAAAAATTACTCACCGGAATACACTCTGAACGCCTATGTCAGAGATTACTTCTATCGCCGGAAATGACACGACTCCTAAGTCACAGCAATTCTCAAACGCAACAGCAATAGACGAAACAAATGTACTTCTAACCTCATCTCTACACAACTAATAGTATCTGACCTAGACGAAGCGTCACATGTATCGAGGCACACCTTCATTTAATTCCTCGAAAATTCAAACATTCCGATATTACAAATTAATTCTCAAACTTCCTTACCCTTCATTTCTTTACTTTTGGAATAATAATTCGTCATAATTACTCATTTATTTACTTAATATTGAAATATTAAGTATTTTTCCTAATTACCTCATTTATTTATTTAACTTTGAAAAGAACATTATGGTGATATTAAAATTTTTTCTTAATTACCTCACTCATTTATTTAATTTTGAAAAGGGCATTATGGTAATATTAAATATTTTTCTTAATTACTTCATTTATTTACTTAATTTTGAAAAGGGCATTATGGTAATATTAAATATTTTTCTTAATTAATTATCTTATTTATTTATTCTTAAAAAAGGCATTATAATAATATCTAATAGTTCTCCGTTATTTCTTAAAAATTAGTCCTTTTTCCTATTAAAAATAGGATATTATATTATTATTAATATCATTACTTAAATTAAATATTATTAAAGGAGAAATCCTTTTCCTACAAGGATTAGAACTCATAAAGAATATTATCTTCTCTTTAAACTCTATAAATAGAACAAAAGACTTTCAAATCAAGTAAGTGGACTTTAACCCTCTTTTTTTCTCTCTCTCTCTCTCTTCTTCTCTCTCTTCTACCGCTTTACTTTGAGCTTTCTGAATCGGTTCTGATTTAAGTATTGGAGGAGCCACCTGGGGAACCCCCCTAGTTTTGGCTTTGCTTTGCAGGATAAGGAACCTTGCTCAGGAAGTGAAGGAGGGAAATCAACCCCAAAGGACTGATCTGCCCTCGACTCGGGTTAATTTCCACATCAATCTACATGGTTTGACAACCGTGTGTTAGTTTAGTAGTGTGGTTACTCTTACTTAGCTACTTTCACCCGACTTATCAAGTGGTCTTGAGTTCGAATCTCATTAAGAAGAATCTTGTACCATATTATAGCCATACAATGCAAAGAACAAAAATGGGAGCTATGTGGTAGAAGAAAGGTTTTTGTCAAATTATATAATAATGTATATACTCTAATTTAGAGAAATGCAATTTTTACTCTTAATATTTTTATATTGCAAAATAAAAATATCAATTTCTTTACTGGTAAAGTAGGTCACATTGATTGAATTATATAAATTTTCATATTTTTTATTATTATTTTATTGTCTATTGTCAAATTTTTTACAATAGTGTTTTTTTTTTTTTTTTTTGGAGTTTTTAAAATTATTATGAGTATAATATAAATTTTGAGCAAAACTTTTGGAGCAATCCCTGATGTGAGGATATGTGGACAATTGAATATATAAAATAATAATTGAAGTTGCCGCCCAATTAACCAGGTGCATGCAGGCCGTGGACAAGAACAATGACTTTGTCATTTATCTTAATTCCTAAATGTAAGTATGGAATGATGGATTTTTAAAAACATATATATATGCCACCGGAAAAAATTTCAGCCGAGCTACATGTCTAAATTCTCTAAATTTTGCAAATGCAACCAAAGTGTTAGGAATATGAACAAATAAAATAAGTTTTTTTTTTTTTTTTGAAATTGTAACTTTTTTTTTTGATACGACTTGAACTGATGATCAAACCTTTTTTGGTAGTAAATGAATCTACTACGAGAATAATCATTTTTTGTCAACAAAGAAAATAAGACTTAAGTGTCATTTGCTTTGGAATTATATGTATATATGTTTGTGTGTGTGGGGGGGGGGGGGTGTGTGTGTTTTGTTTTTGTGTTTAAATTTGAGACTATAATCACGACATATAAATTTTTTTCACCATGTCCCTAAAAAGAGGGTAAATTTTAAGTCTAATGATTATAGAATTTAATAAAATTTTAGAAATTGGATTATATATATATTGCCGGTTTTTGTTTTTTAAAAATTTTCATATGAGCTTAGGAATTTCCTTTTTTGTTTATTTTTTCACCATATCCCTAAAATAGTGTAAATTGTTAATTCTAATTATTATAGAATTACACACAAAAAATAAAAAAATAAAAAAATTCCTCCATCTAGTGAGGGTTAGTTTTCACGACATGTCTTCGTGGTAGTTATTTTCATGTTATAACTGCTCCGGTTACTAGTGGCTAACTGCTCTGTGCGTGGTGTTTCTACTAAGTGCGGTGGTGTTTTCTTAATTTCCTTACGGATGAAGCAATACTACAAAAATTGGGAAGGTGGACTTGGGGCACGGTGAAGCACAATGTGTTTCCTTGGAGGATGAGGATATCAAAGTGGGCATTGATGAATATGAACATAGTGTAGTGGCATGTATATATGGAGAAAAATCTTTACACTTGGAGGGTTTTAAAGCTGCAACGGGGAAGGCATGGTGATATGGATCTTTTTCCATACAAAAACTTGATGAAATCTTTTATCATGTATTTTTTTGCTCTTGAAGAGATGGTGGATTATGCTCTCCAAAATGGCTCATGGTTATTCGAAAATCAACTGGTACAGTCAGAAGAGGAGGTCAATATCAGGAGGAACAGGAATTCTTCTAGGTTCATTTAACGGGTTTGCCTGGATATTGTTACACAATGGAGGTTGGGTTAAAGGTGGCACAGGTCTTTCTATCATGCAAGGAGATGCAGTTTAGAGAAGATAGAACTATGGGACTAAAATTCTTTAGATTCTGTTTACTAATAGACCTAACTTCACCAATGCATCGTGTTTATCATGTTAGCACCCCTGATGGAATCATTCACCCAGGGCTATTGAAATATGAGAGATTTCCGATTCTATGTTTTCGTTGTGGTCATGCTGGGAATCAATTTCATGATTGTAATGATAGTGCAAACAAAGAAAAAAAAATGTTCAGGATATGCCATACGGATGAATGGGGGGTATTGATAATAAGCGATCGGATCAAATCATTGCCATACAAAACCCAGTTGAATTTGCTAAGACTCATACGACAGCCACATCACTGCAAGGAACCGAAGATTTAGACACTAGTTACGATACGACAAAATTAGCAGAATTGGTGTTAGAAGCAAACCCTAACCCTAAAAAAATGGAAAGATTATCGCGATCTAGCTAGAAAATCAAGCATCACAATCAAAATTGGAGATTAATGAGGGCTTGAAGCTAGCTATGAGGAAGAGGGACTCCTTATCAATCCAGGAGATCACAAAGACTCCTACATAGATTAAAGTTCCTAAAAAAATCAAACTTCTAACGGTGGAGGTTAATTGTGGGGCAGCACCACCGAGACCAATGAGTTGGTTAGCTTGGAATTGTGGGCGTTTAGGGTCCACCCGAGCAATTCAGGAATTAAGGACTCTTATCTGGACTCATAAGCCAGATGTAATTTTTTTATGGAGACTAATATATAAGTTGCATACAAATCGTGTTGTTCAATTGAAACACAAATTGGGATACCAACATGGTATTACAATGGATAGGTCAGGACTTGGTGCAAGATTAGCATTGTTTTGGATGGATTCATTGGGTGTACAACTTCTTAGCTTTTCATCAGGCCACATCGATGTACATATCGCTCATTGGTTCAATGGAACTAATGTTTATATCACAAGTTTTTACGGTATTCCAGAATTATCACAACGGTGACATTTCTGGGATCTCATGCCGAGATTGGGAACCAAAAGAGCAGCACCATTGACAATAGTAGGAGATTTCAATGAAATTTTATATCATCATGAGGCTAACGGACGACGAGACCGGCCAGGGATTCACATGCTTCCTTTTTCAAGAGGTCATTGAAGCACTTAATCTTGCTAAGATTCCATCAATGGGGCAAAAATTTACTTGGTGGAATGGGAGAATGGGTGATGATTCCACATGGATTAAGCTTGATAGAGGGGGTCTGGGAATCACAACCTCCTTATGATACTTCAGCATGTTGTAATAAATGTGTTCAATTTGGCTACCTCAAACTATAGAGCTCTTTTATTACACTGTGAATATATGGGTGCAAGATTGGGGAAGGGAGTAGAGAAACCACAAAGAATTGAACTATGGTGGTTCAACGATGTTGAGCGCAATCAGCTTGTTCAAGAATCATGGGGACGAAGAGTCCATGGAAGGCCATCGAATTTGCAGGATCATCTTAAGGGGTTGAAATTTCAATTAGCTGCATGGAGTTTCAAGAAGTATGTAAAAATTCCTACTGAAATTAAAAAACAGCATGAATTGCTTGGTAGTTTGATGTATGGTAGAGATGATAATCAGATTGTCGCAGCCCAAAAAAAATTGCAAATGTTGCTTGATAAGGAAAGTGACTACTGGCAACAGAGATCTAGATCAAATTGTTTGGAGAATGGAGATCGTAATACAAGCTATTTTCACCACCATGCTTCTCAAAGACACGCATGAAATAAGATTATAAAAATCAAGGATAAGTTTGTCATGGAACATTCAGATCCTAACAAAATTGCAGCAGTAGCGATAGATAATTTCTCATATCTTTTAAAAAGTGAACAAGGTAGTGTTGAATATGATAATATGTTTAGGGATGCAAGCTTCACAACGGTGATGCCTGAGGAATATGCAATGATGGAGAAACCCTATACTCCATAGGAAATCTACAAGGCACTCAAGATGATGCATCCCTCCAAGGCGCCAGGTCTGGATAGTTTTAATGTTGTGTTCTTTCAAAAGCACTGGGATGTGGAAGGATAGGATGTCACAAAAGTGTTTTTGGGCTATTTGAATGGTACACAAGATATTGATGAGTTAAATCAAACCTTTGTCACTTTAATTTCCAAATTGAAAAACCTTACTACTATGGCAGAATTTAGACCAATAAGTCTGTGCAATGTGATATATAAAATAATTTCAAAGGTTTTGGTAATGCATTTAAAACCTTTATTGAAGCGTCTTATTGATGTATCACGAACTGCATTTGTTAGTAATCAGTTATTTACTGACAACATTAATTATTCTGGCAATAGAGGTTTTTCATTGGATCAAATTGGGAAAAGAGGGGGGGGGGGGGGAACATCATTCAAATGCATATGGTTTAGAAGTGGATATGACAATGGCTTATGATAGGGTTGAGTAGAATTATCTTCGTTAGGTTCTTACTAAAATGTGTTTTTCAAATCCTATCATTTAGTTGATCATGAAATGTGTCACAACTGTGAATTTTCAGATATTAATAAATGGGAGTCCATCGATCTGAATCTTTTGCACCATCCTAGGGTATACGACAGGGTGATCCTCTATCTCATATTTGTTCATTTTATGTACTGAACGGTTGTCTAGTTTAATCAATCAAGCAGTTCATCAAGGGGAATATGGCATGGTATAAAAATGGGTAGAAATGCACCTCAATTATCATATGTTCTTTGTTGATGATTGTCTCCTTTTTCTAGAAGATAGAAATCATATTGCTTTGGCTTTACTCAATGTTTTGGCAATCTATGAACAAGCTTCTGGTCAAAAGATCAAGCCTTAAAAATCTTCCATTTATTTCACCAAATCAAACACACCACCATGCAAAAGGGAGTTGCAACAATTACTAAATATTAAAGGGTGTATGAGTCAAGGTAAATATCTTGGTTTACCTTTCATTGTTGGTTGTTTTAAGAAAGAAATTTTAGCATATATTACTCAACGGATGTGGAAAAAGACTCATGTACGGGAAGAAAAATTGTTATTAAGAGGGGGTAAGGGAGTATTGATTAAAGCAATGTTGCAAGTCATTCCTACTTATGCCATGTCTATATATTGTCTACCAAAAAGGTTATGTCAAGACATGAGTGCTATCATGAGGAAATTTTGGTGGAAAACGAGTGAAGAGAATATTGGTTTAGCTTGGATGTCTTGGGACAATTTATGCAGGCCTAAAGCAGATGAAGGAGTGGGGTTCAAGTATTTGAAATTTTTAACACAAAAATGCTAGCAAAACAAGGATGGCGACTTCTTTAAAGACCTCAATCTTTGGTTGCACAAACCCTGAAACACAGATATTTCCCTAAAGGAGATTTCATGTCAGCAAAGCTAGGTTCTCAACCTTCTTTTTTATGGAAATCATTCCTCCATGGCCGTGACCTGCTAAGGAAAGGATTGAGATGGAGAATAGGAGATGGCAGATGTGTGAAAGTTTTTAGAGATCCATGGTTGCCATGAAATGCCTACATCATTTCTACCTATAACATCTCCTTGTTTTTCACAAGCTAATCTTCTTGTGGCTAATTTGATTCAGCAAGGAAATTGGAATGAGCAGCTCTTATAGGTGCTCTTCAATACTAGAGACAGAAGCCTCATTGAGCAGATCCATCTAAATCTAGCTACAGGCAAGGATAAACAAATTTAGCATTTCACTCCACATGGGCGCTTTACGGTTTTCTCAGCCTACCGTTTGGCGCTACAAGATAAATTGAGGCGAACAGAAGTCAATTCTTCAGCAGGAAATCAAAATTTTTGGGGAATGATCTGGGGACTGAACATCCCACCAAAAGTGCAGCATTTTGCATGGAGGCTCTGTCGTCAACACATTTTAGCACACTGTGGTAATCTCATAAAACGACATGTTCCTTGTCCAGAGGAATGTCCCGGATGTAAACATATGCTGGAGGATGATACCCATATTTTTGTGGAATGTGATTATGCGAAGGCGGTATGGAGGTATTCAAAATATTGACAGTCGTTTATTTCATAGGAAGGTAATATTTTAGTTACATTGGTTCTATGTAATCCCAGATTCTTCTCACACATCATATGGCTATTTGAACAAATTGTTATGATTTTATGGTCGTTGTGGATAGCTAGAAATGACCTGATTTTTAAGGGGAAATGGACGGAGCCGAAAACAGTGGTGGAGCGCGGATTGATATCCTGACCTCTTATGTGGACAATCAGGGAAGGAAGGCAAACAAGATGATTAAGAGAGCTGTACAGAATGTTGAATGATTGACAGCCGCCAGCTGCAGGAAGCTACGAACTGAATGTAGATGCGGTATTTTCAGAGAAGGGATTTGGGTATGGGTTTGTGGTAAGAGATTACTGTGGTGCAAATCTTATCTGGTGCAGGTCCCTTGGATCAAGCTATTTCTACTACTCATGCGAAGCTGATGGGGATATGGTGGAGTTAGGGATCAGACAACATCTCACAATGCCTACACTGATTGAAACGAATTGTTTACAGGTTGTTACAACCTTGCTGGACACAATGGAAGACTTATCTCCACTGGTTGAGATCTTCACCATGGTTAAGAAGGACTGCTTCTTTAATCAGAATGTGTCAATTGGTCACTGTTCTAGAAATGCAAACAATGCAGCTCATTTATTAGCTAGAATAGGACAAATTTGTTCACAACATATTTTATGGAAGGATGGTTGTCATCCCTCTGTAATGCATATACTTCATGAAGACTGGTTACGTTTAAATTCTTGAATGAAATGTGACTACGTTCTTTTTTGCCCTGAAAAAAGAAAATCCATTATAGAATTTAATAAAATTTTAGAAATTTGAAATGAAATATGAAAAACAATATTTAGTTAAATTAATTTAAAATATTCTTAAATAATAATGTAAACTTTTTTATAAAAATAATGTAAATTAAATAAATTATTGAATCCATATTAATATTACTATAATATATTAAATATAATATAAAAC
>JAXGGT010000116.1:6088915-6117305 GCA_035583425.1 Marsdenia floribunda | reverse complement strand
AAGATGGTTGCTCGCGCTATCTTGTTCTTCTTAGCGTCTACCGGCATCTTCGTATCGATGGGATCTATCGCGTCCCATAAATCACCAGCCTCCATCACTGCCTGCATTTTGATGGACCAAGCTGAGTAATTCGATCGTGTCAACACGGGATAAGTGATCCCTGTTGAGAACTCCTTTCCAGCACCTTGGTTGCTCCCCATGGTGTTTCCCGACAGTAGATGAATATCCTCCGGTGGTCTCACCTTCACCGCCCAAGCTCTGATACCAAATGTTGGATCAAAGATATCCTAAATGTTCTACTGCTCTCTGACTTACGTGGGAAACTGGACAATTTTATTGAAGCATTTGTATGAACAATTTATACACAAAAAATGTAATTGCATATCCCACCTTTTGTGGGTTGTTCCGAGATTCTTGGGAGTACTACTAACTACCATGACTAAGTTTATGGAACGTGTGTAAACAATAAAACTGCAGAAATCTAAACAAACTAAATGAACAGTAACTGGGTCTGCATGAAACATCATGCAACGTGATTTTTTCGCAGGACTTGGTCATCCCTTGATTATTTCCAGCATTTCCCTTTCCAAACAACTAGATTACTCCTAACAAATTTAGTTAGATTGATACAATTCATCTCCTGCAAGGACTGAAAGCCTAAGCCACCCATGTCCTGAGGCATGCAAACCTTCTTCCAAGCAACTGGATAAAATCTGGATTCTACTGAATTTGCCCAAAAGAAATCCCGAATAATTCGCTCAAGACGTAACAAGACTAGTCTAGGCATGCGATGAAGCTGCAAATTGTATCTTCGAAGTACCTGTAAGACAGATTTAACCAATATGGCTCGTCCAGCAATGGATAAGGAGTTTCTCTTCTAGCCAACAAGTTTACGATTGAGTTTCTGTTCTAAGAAAGAGAACACTCGAGGTTGTTAACGACCATAAAGGAGAGGCATACCCAGATAGATACCCAAGTCTTTTGTAAGTTTGATTCCAAAACGTCGCGAGATGTTTGAAGCTACTTGCCTTGGTGTGTTACGACTAACGAAAAGGAGAGACTTAGATGCATTAACTTTTAAACCAGAGAAGGAGCAAAAGCCACGTAGAAGGGTTTCCATGATGACTGCTTGATTCACTGAAGCCTTCCCAATAAATAACAAATCATCTGCGAACAGTAAATGTGAAATAACAGGGCCAGTCCTTGAAATGGGGAAAGCTTGCCATTATCCATCCGCCACTGACCTGCAAATTAGTTGTGCAAGAATTTCCATACAAAGTACAAAGAGGTAAGGAGAAAGAGAATCACCTTATCGAATGCCACAAGATGGTGAGAAAGAATCAAGATGTTTGCCATGCCATAAAAAAGTGAGAAAAGAAGTCTCAACACTACCCATAATAAGGGAGGCAAACTTTGAGTCAAAACCAATAGAGAGAAGTACTTGGTGAAGGAAAGGCCAATGGATGCATCATAAGCTTTTTCTAAATCTAACTTGACCACCATCCATCCTTGTTTACCCCGTTTTTTTCTCATAGAATCAAGCACCTCCTGGATGACAATGACGTTATCACAACATTGACGCCCTAAAACAAAGCTACTTTGATGGTGACCAACTAGTGTCGGCATCAATGGTTTAAGCCTTTGAGCAATAACTTTGGTAATGATCTTAGTTACCACATTGCTAATGGCAATGGGTAGAAATTGAGAAGCATATTCAGGTATCGTGATCTTCGGAAGGAGTGAGATAAGGACAAAATTAATATCAGTAGGAAAAACACCATGTTCAAAGATTGACATAATAAAAGGAATTAAAGAAGAGGATATATCATTCCAGAAACGTTGATAGAACAATGCCAGAAAACCATCCATGACTGAGGCTTTATAAGGTCCCATATTGAATACTGCTTCTTTAATTTCCTCAGGAGAGACTGCGAAATTCAATTGGGAAAGCTCCACATTCGAAAGCCGAGGAAAATTCCATGACATGGGATCAAACTGAGTGCATGAGTCACTGGAATATAATTGAACAAAGAATTAGCGGATAAGATGTTTCGTGTGATCCGTGTCCAATGACCATTCACCAATAGCATCACGCAGTTTCTCAATTTTCCGTTTACCCCGACGAATAACTATGGAAAGATAAAAAAAACCGGTATTCATGTCACCCTTGAGCATCCATTTGACTTGGGAACGTTGGAGCCAAAATGTTTCCTCTTGTTTGAGGATTTCAAAGTATTCAAGCTGTACCTGAGATTCAAGAGAAGATAGGAATGAAGAAGGGTGATTATGTAAAGAGAGTTGGATACCTTGAACGTGCTTAAGGCATCTTTGCTTCTTTTTCTGGATGTGGCCAAAAACAGTGAGGTTCCAATGTTGAAGAAGAGCTGCAAACTCCTGTAAAGCCTTAGGAAAAGGAAGAGAAACAGTCGTCCAGAAATTATGAACAACATTAGGGAAAGAAGTATCATGTAACCAAGCTAGTTCAAAATAAAAACATCTAGGTAAACGAGGGTGAATAGAAACAAAAGTTAATAAAAGAGGGTGATGATCCGATGTGGTGCACGGAAGATGTTGGACAGAAGCATTCGGATACAAAATCTGCCATTGTTCGTTGCACCAAGCACGATCCAATTGTTCCGCAATCCTCTGAGGACATCCCTCTTATTCGACCAAGTAAAAGGAGTGCCTGAAAAACCTAAGTCAATAAGAGAACAAGAGGTAATAAACTTCCAAGCATGAGAAAGGCGAGAAGGACATGGCGGACGACTGCCTGATTTTTCAGAAGGGGAGAAGACTTGATTAAAGTCCCCAATCAAGAGCCAAGGTAGGGTCAAGGAGGAACCTAAAGAAGATAAATAAGTCCACAAATGGTGTCTGTACTCCCAAGATGGTGACGCATAAATAGCTGTAAGCAACCAAACCTGTGTTTCCTGTTTAACAAAACAAGGAATAAATTGTTCATGAGTAGAAAGAATTTCAATGTTAACAAAATTATCGTTCCAAAATAACCAGAGGCTCCCAGAGAAGCCACAAGCCTCAGAGGCACAAAAATGATTTAAAGATGAGAGACGAGTAATGGGAAAACTTTTAAGACTAGACACCCTAGGTTCTGCAATTAAAGAATAATAGGGCGATGAGTATGAATTAAATCCAAAATAGAATGTAAAGAGGTAGAGGAACCAGCTTTACGACAATTCCAAAAAATAAGCGTGAGGGTCATAGTATAGAAGGGAAAGGTTTAGCGTAAGGTGGAAGGAGGGGGGGTAGACGATGAGGAAAGAGGTGAAGTATGGTGTGCGAGAAGAATATTCACATCAACTAGATGGGATTCTGAAACATCAGGAGAGGGAATTTTAAGGTTATGCTTACGTGAAGAGGTAGGTTTGAGAGTATGATTTGATTTAGTCTGAGGTTTGGTTTTGGTTCTAGTGAGTGGAGAGGGCTAGAACATTAGTGTGTGAAGAAGGAGTGAGGGGTGGGAACGTAGAAGGAGCAGGAGCAGAAATGGGTTTTTGTTTCGAGAGCTGTAGCAAAGGATTGGGATGAGTAGAGAGATGTAGAGTTGTTTTAGAAGAGGGAAGGGGTATACGGAAACCTTTCCCAGTAGATGAAGAAACAAATTTGATCTCTGTTTCCAAATTTTCGGACTGACGTGGAGGAGTACGGAGAGATAGAATATGATTATGAGTAACCGTTACTGCTAATTGATCTGCCAAATCTTCAGGGCCAGTACTCAAAACGGAGAAGCGGGATCCTTGGGGAGTCTTATCCTAATGGATTGCCTGAGATTTCGCCGCTTGTTTTGCGGGAGTGCCGCTATTCTCGGTGATTGATTGTCGAGTAACACGGGAGTGAACAGCTAGGCGTGAAACAGCTTGTGGTTGTTGTCAACGGGAAAACTTGGTCGGAATCATCCATGGTTCAAATATATCCACAGCTGCTGGAGTGGACGTTGATGAAGATGCATTGGTACCTTCCGGTGGTGAAGGAGAAGCCTGTTGGTATTGACATTGTTCCTTGCCATGACCATAACGACCACATGTAAAGCAAATAAGGGGAAGATTTTCAAATTCAACTGCTTGTTTCTGTCCCATGATGACTACCCACGGAGTGAGAGGCGTGAAACAGCTTGTGGTTGTTGTCAACGGGAAAACTTGGTCGGAATCATCCATGGTCCAAATATATCCACAGCTGCTGGAGTGGACGTTGATGAAGATGCATTGGTACCTTCCGGTGGTGAAGGAGAAGCCTGTTGGTATTGACATTGTTCCTTGCCATGACCATAACGACCACATGTAAAGCAAATAAGGGGAAGATTTTCAAATTCAACTACTTGTTTCTGTCCCATGATGACTACCCACGGAGTGAGAGGCTGAGCAAGATCCAATTCGACGCAAACCCGAGCAAACTTCCCACGAGAAGTAGTAGCAGTTCAGTCATCCACTCTAATGGTGCGTCCCACCAGATTTCCAAGTTTAAACAAAATCTCGGAAGAAAAGAATTCCAGTGGAAGAGCAGGAAAGCGAATCCACACTCTTGTGGAGTTAACTGAAGTAGTGGCGGGCTAAAAATTAGGATACCATTTCTTCACCGTCAAGTAATGTCCAGAAAGCAACCAAGGGCCTTCAGAGAGAACAAATAATAATCACGTTTATCATAGAATCGAATGACAAAAAAGCCATTGTCAAGGTCCACTAGATCAAAACCCTATCGAAACCGCCACAAATCCTTAAGCCGTTGTTGTAGAGATTGGAGTGATATGTTTTGACCAAGCAGTTTCAGAATAAGAGCACGTTTCCAGGGTTTCCAAAGATCAACACAAGCTTCAATCGAAATGGTCACTTGTGGATGATTATCGGTATCAAGAACCCCAGTATCATAGACATACATGGGATTGGAGTACTCACTGTTATTAAACAAAGGGTCCTCCTCTTCGTTGTCACCACAGTACAAAAGTGGTCGTACTTCAACAGTTGGATGAGGAGGGCTAGGTTTAGTGGTCTCCTTGTCACTAGGAGACTCCACAGAGGATGGTGGCTGTTCTGGAAGTTCAACAAGAGCATTAGGGATAGGAACGTCATCAAGCGGAGTGGGATGAGGAGAGAGTAGAGTATGGTGTTGCCGTTTCGTTCGTTTGGCGAATGGCGTTGGAGATTTAGTAGGGTCCGACGAGCCATCGCCTTTTGGTGGAGAGAAAATAACGAACGCCATATTCAAATTGTCATTCAATTGAAAATTTTCTTTTTAACCTAATTCTTCACTTATTAAGGTATTTAACCCTTAAAAAAAAATTAAACTATTAAATTACCAATTCAATTAAGCCTATCAATAGACCAAAAAGTTCAGGCACCTTAAAAGTATCAATTTTGGGGGTCTTACTTTTTTATTTTTAGATTCAGATTCTATATGCCTAAAAATTAAATATTATTTAAATTTGAGTATAAAACTATAAATATTGTATTCTTTAAATTTAAATATAAAAAATTTAATATAATATCTTAATGATGTGTTTAATTTTTTTTATTAAAAAAAAAAATTATTTTTTAAAATATATTCTAAAAAATTATAGGGAAAATAGCTCATTCAGTCCCTAAAGTATTGCATTTTCGCTTGTTAGATCCTTATCTTTTTTTTCTACCTATTAGATCCTCATAGTTTTTACGGGCAACCAGTTTGGTCCTTTTGACCAATAATTCAACTCCTAAACATTGTTTTCAAAGCATCTGCACTGTTATTTTTCTTGAAATTATTGTGTAAGTGTCTTACACAATGTCTATGCTCAGATCTAAGCAACAATTGTGGCCTGAATTATTGGTTGGAAGGACCTAATTGGTGGCCCGTAAAAACTATAAGGACTTAATAGGCAGAAAAAATAGATAAGGATCTAATTGACAAAAAACCACAACTTCAGGGACTAAATGGGCGAATTTTCCAAAACTATATTTTATTATAATGTGTTTTGTATTTTTGTTTTAAAATTTAATATTGTATTTCACAATTTTGATAATTTTTAAACTATTAAATTTTAATATGTAATTTAATCAGTACAAATTATGAACTGTGATTATAGTTAAATTATTTTTTAAATATTATAATTTGTTATTAAAATAAATTATATTATTAATTATTTGTATAAATATAAATAATTAATTTAAAAATTAATATTTTTTAAAAAATAAAATAAAATTTCACATAGTATATCCAATTTTATTATAAAATTTTATAGAATCGAATACATCTATAAAATATTTGATAAAATAAATATATAAAAATTTTACAAAATATTTTTTCTAACAAATGTTAAACTATAATATTTTGGTCTCATTTGACCCCGAGTTGATTAGGCGCATATGCTACAATAAGGGGTGGCATCAGTGTCGGGTTCGTGTAATCGTGTCGGATTGAACTAAAGTAATTATATTTAACCTATCAATTCGAACTCGACACCAATTCAAAATAACACAAACAATTTTTACCCGAACACGACACGAAAATTAATCGTATCAATTTGTCAACTCGATTATGACACGTATATAATTTAAAACTCATTAATATTACACAATATCAACTTACTAACCTAATTATTTACCTATTTAACTTATAAAAGTATTAATATTATGTAATTTAATTATAAAAAATATTAAAATTTAAAATAATAAAAATTATTAAATTATTTAATAATAAATTAAAATATATAATTAAAAATAATTATAAGAAAAAATTAATTATTTAAACTGGTTACGCGGGTTTAATCCATTTATAACCTAAACATGATTATCGTTAAACAGGTTGACCACTCCAACACGAAATCATTAATCCTCAACCTTAACTCGCTAATTTTATATCGGGTTAGATATTGTCACCTCTAGTAATAACTATCGTATTATATTATATTATACTGATACAAAAAATTATTATTTTATTATTTAAATTATTAATACAATAATAAGCAATCTTAATTGAGCATTCAAAATTTTTTTTTTTTTTTTTTTTTTTTTTGGTATTCCAGGTCATTCCGTCGTCGCCCAGATTAATCCACTCAAGAAGGCCCAACAGTGCGGGTATACCCACACTTAGAAAGATATCTCGAACTGTGGAACACCCGAGTGAGATTCAAACTCTTAACCTCTTGGTAAGCCAAGAGATAAGGGAAGACCAACAAGTTAGGAGAGGAAATCTTAATTTAGTATGAAAAGTTCCTTTCTATACTGTTGGGCCTCTCTGATGGATTAATCTTGATCGAAAGAACCTATAACACTACCTCAAAAAAAAAAAAAACCTTTTGTAACCTAACAATGATGGTTTTCAATAACTTGTAGCTCCTTTTATAACATTGGAATTTCTTACATTTTCTACCAACTTGGAAACATCAGGCAAAAAATTTAGGAAAATTTTGATTCTAATGTTTCCCTTCGAGAAATAATTTATGATCAAATTGGAGGAATCCTCGATCCCTCTTCTCACTTACACCAATATTATGGTGATCCAAAATTTTCCAAGATTGCGTTCCGTTACTGCTGTTTTCACCATCATCACACAAATAGACCCCATAATTAAGCAACCCAGACGGTCAAGCACTTGTAGATTTTGGCAATGGAAGGGCTAAGAAGGGAAACCTGCATGTGCTATTTTGACACCCCTCACTGAACATTTCTCGTAATTTCAGGGTTTACTAGGTTTAGAAGGGCAATTATGGTTTTGAACATCATTTTGATCCTCAATAAATTGGGGAAGGTGAAGAATCGAGTACCAATCGGGTTGCATTTCGGAAGAAGAACAAGCAACAGCAATGAGGATAGAGAATAGAGCAAGAATTTGGGATGCATTTTGGTGGTCAGGGTAGCAGATTTTTGCTTTGTCTCAGGCAGAGCAGATTTGCAAAAATGGCAGAAGAAATCCTAGGCAAAGTTTAGAGAATGCGAGGAAGTGTGGCTCAAAAATGGCAGGAAGTAAATGCTTTTGTTGTGTAAATGTTTGCAAAGTTGTCCTTTTACTTTTGATTCATATCATTACTTACCCATAAATTCCTAAATAATCGTAAATAATTACAAAATCTAATATCATAAAAATATAAATATAAAATCTAACTCGAGAACTTAAAATAGTTACAGGATAAAATGAAACATTTTCCTATTCCAACCCTATTTTTCAAATGGCCGCCCTTCTTCTGAAGGCAAGAACCAGAACTATATAGACCATTGTTGAAGCCACAAGGAATACACCAATGCAGACACAAGCTGTCGTAGCGCAAACGTACAAGTACCTATCCGCAACAATCAAAATTGTTCAAACATTACAACAACAGTGAAACAAAATATCATGGTAACAACAGGGAAAGGAAACAAAACCTTTAAACTAGAGACTTATGAATGTGTTAGATCATGACGAGTTTTCATCATGCGACGTGAACCAAAAGAAAAAAAAAAAGGGCAGTTACAATATATTTGTAGGGAAACATTACAGCACATTTGCAAGGTACTAAGGAATTCCAGAACTCTTTACAGATCCAGATTACAAGCATTCTGCAAATGACCTTACCAACTGCCACTGTGCAATATTCATGATAATTAAGGGGCTGAAAACTTACTTTGGTGAAAACACGCTCCAAATGAAAAGGTGGCTCCTCATCATCAGCAACACAACGGTGTAAGCAGTCAAAAACAGGGAATTTAGCCCCAGTGGTAGCAGACAAGGAAAGCCGAGATTCATCTTGAGCAAATCTCCAATGTTCACTTCCTTTATATTTAAGTATCCATCTATGTCTTTCACAGAGACATACATCAGCAAGCCCAGAAGAGATAACATAGGGGAAGCATAAGTAATCATGAACATCAAGATGCCAGAAAGTAATGTGGAGTGGCTCGAGAGACCCTGGAAATTAATTCATGTACAGAAATATTAGAAAATGTTTTATGAATTGTACTAGCATAATTTCATGCGCTTGACCAGTGGGAAAACAATATCAGGGGAGGAGAATTACAATGAAAGCCCCAGCAACATCAATAGTAGCAAGTGTGTTCGTGTTACCAAGACCGAAATGGCCTGCCATTCCCAAAAGGTATAGTGCTGCAACCTGAAAATTTGGATGTGTTTCCATGAGCTAATTATTCGCACTGCTAACAATCAGCTACCATCATATAGTTGAGCAGCTTAGCATTACATATCAGAGCAGGTAAAATAGGTGATCAAACTATCAATAATAGTCCAATGAGAAAACAAGAGAAGACCATTTCAGTTTCTCAAATCACAAAGCATTAATGTAACTATTGAAGGATATATAGAGCTAAATCAGCTCAACCTTTTTGCGAAGTCCTCTTTAACTATAAATGGCATTTACCCCTTACCAACTTGAAAAAGTTAATACAAGTAAAATTAGTCATAAACCCAAACCATAAACCTATTAGGCAAGATAGTGACACAAATGCTTCAGTTATTGTTAAAAATTGAAGAAGAATACATTTCAGTGAAGTGACGCAAAAAAATTTATATAAATTTTATATATAAGCATATATGGATACATCTTTGCAGCTTCTCCTGCAAAGGCATTACAAATTATACAGGTTTATCAGAAGCATATGAGTGTTGTTCCACATTCCCTTTCCAGACTAATAGTTAAAACCTAAACTGCAATCATGGAGGTTCTTTTAGATCTAGAATTCTAGCCTTTTTAACGTTTAATTTTTCATAAAGGGCTATGTTCTCAACCCTCCTTTTCCTTTCAGCCAGATAAAAGAGGGGGGGGGGGGTTGGTGGTGGTGGTTTTGAACAAAGACACAATTTTTTTTTTTCAATTTCAAATGACAACTGACCTCAACCCATTGTAAGTCACCGCTGGAAGAATATGAGATTGTCGCCAAGATTTGTGTAAATAGGAGAAACAAAGGCATTGAATTTGTGGGCTGTTGAAGCAAGAGCTGTAGAAGACACCAGCTAAACATATAACCCCAGCCCACCAGAAAGGCAGAATCTTTTATTCCTTGAAGTAAAGCATTCCTTTGAAGGCTTTCAGATATATCTCTAGAGAAGGAGAATCCATGACCAGATTTTTTACAATCCTGTAAAGGTATCAACCATGGTACCATAATAGCAGTTCCAATTGTTGAGATACTAAGAATTGCATAGAATATTTGAGCAATTAAGGTGGCACCATAACCAGTCGAGTTGTTATCTCGATACTCAATTATATTGTGTAGAAGCAACAACCCCGGAAATAAGTAGATCAGTACAATTAGCACTGTAAGTGTTCTTTTTGATCCCACTGGCTGTAGGAGAACAACAAAACCTGTACTGATAAGTAGAATCCCAGAAACCAGCTGCAGTAAACTTGTATAAGCAGTTCCTGCCTCCTCAAACCATTTTGAAATGTCAGGAAGGTAGGCCCAATTAACACCACCTTGATGCCATCCCCACAAAATTCTTCCAGAAGTAAGAACTGCAATGATTGACAGGATTTGGACAGAACCTCTTTTTCTCTGTCCCTTGTTCAAGAACTGCGATTTCTGTAACGATCCTGCTGTGAAGGACTGTATAGTTTTACTGAATAATACCAAATATAAGGAAGATGTCATAAAATGCCAAGTATACTGCTCTTCTTCCACCATTGAGCTTGATCCCATACTTGATATGAAGATGCAAACTATAGCAATAGTAAAAGCCTCATCCAAACGCCATCTCCAGACCCCACCATTTGGGTGTAAAACAATTTGTTCTTTTCTAATGAAAATTTCACAGGCATACAGGAAAAGAAGGTATAACAGCACTAAACATGACAGAAGCATTGCTGCTACACCAAAAGCAAGCATACCAAGAGGTCTCTATAATGAGAAGAAAGCAGTTTATAAGTCCATATCTTAGAGAATGAAAATGATAATAAAAAGGAAAACATAGAACAAATTAGCAGTAATACTTTAGCAGTGTATCCACTGATGCATACTCTCACACAGGCTATGACAGACAACACTGCATTGTTACAAAGCATCAGCAAATTTGATGGAAGTCTTTTTACATTAGTTGTTCAAAATAATTATGCTCCTATAGTACGTCGATTTTATATCGTCGGTCACATAAAACAACAAAATAGCTAAATGTTGACAACTCATCAATCAACGTTAACAAATACTCGTTTCTAATTTAATATCTATGTAAAGTCAGAAGTATCATGTGAAATGAGTGTAAAGAATATTTAGCTGTTATACTTACATCAGTTGCTCTATGAGATAACCATTCACTTGATGTTCTCATAAATTTATTATATGCCAAAATAGTACTGCTGCAGTTACCTCCACCAGTAGATCTACCCGCAAAAGTGAACGAGATAGCAAACTTCATTAGCACTTATATAAATAAAAATACATTAATATTTTCCCCAATTGAAAAGAGGAAATTAAACACCTTGAAGCTTTCTCTTGTTTCCAGGATTTGTGAAGGGATTCAGCATCTAGATATAGGCAACAAAATTTCTCCTCAATGGAGCCATAGTTTTCACCAGTTCTTGGCCCAACATTATCCCTCTGCCTGCCACATTTTGGAGTTCTGCATTTCAAATTGGGTAACTGTGCCTCTAGTAGTCGGAGTAATTGCCAAGAATTTAATTCCAGCAGCCTTAGATGCTCATCATCTGAAATAATATGTGAGCTGGGAGGAAGTTACCAATAAACATGTAACTAGAGCTTCTAATTGGCAACAACAAAGTTCCATGAATTATGTCATTTAAGTATTTACTAAAGCATTTTATGTTGGATAAAAATCTCAATATCATTTTTCGTTTTCCAATTTCATGTACTTCTTCACACTTTAAAACCAAAAGTTTAACTACAAGATGAGACCTGTCAATGATCTAAAAACTTCTGCCATAAGGATCCCGACATTGTTCCTTGGAATTGGAACACCAAAAAGAAGAGCCAATGTTGGAGCCAGATCAACCTGAAGAAGAGAAAGAAAATATTGAGAGAATAATAGCATACAAAATCACCACCATAATCATGAAACCATCTCCAAAAAAATGGAAGTTGTTCCTGTGCTTGAGAAAGTATTATCACCAGAAGCAAGGTTGTGTGACATAAGAATATAATCATTTCATGACTATTAGCAGTCACTCTACTTAGCAGCTAAACCAAAATTATGTAAGGATGATGAGTCGTGTGAACAAAAGAAGTTAAAATTTTGACAAGCCTTGCATTTTTAGGCATTACAAAGTCTTGATGTTTTGCATAATTCCTGGCCTTGAACTTGGTTTGGATAGATATTAAAAGTAGGGCTACTTCAGATGGTAGATACATATATTATATAAACATGTATTTGATATTTCTAAGATAAAGAAAGAGATGTGGACTTAAAAAATTCAATCATGTACTGCTGAATAGTGATAGGTTAAATTATCATTCTCAGTAGTTGTACATTTTAAGTCACAGCTATATAGAATTTTTACGGAAATTTCTCAGTCCAAAAGACTTTAAATAAGACACATAAACATCATTCATAGAAATCCTTCTGAGTATGTACAAGAGAAAAATAAATGCATACAGGGATGAAATAAATGGACATTACCCAAAAGTACAAAGAACTAATTTAACAATTTTTTAGCACCAATGCTAATTCTGACCTGGTTAGCTATATCATTGGTTGTTGAAGCATCATCAGATTCTCCAAGGCCAACAAAAAGGGCCAAAGAATCTGTTTCCTCATTTGTTGATCCCCCATGGTTACCAGTTTCAGTCATACCATGATCACTTACTATCATCTGAAATTAAATGCATGAGCAAACTCAATCATCAAAGACATGCAAAACCATATGTAGATGGATGAATAGAGAGTACAATACAAGGTAATCATAATAGAAAACACATAGCCCAAGCATAACATTCAAAACGAAATCAAATACATCTAAACAATTATAGCCCAACATACTCATATGGACTTATATTTGGAAAATGTAAGTCCATACAACAAGATCAGAGAAAATATTCCCAAGAGAATCCACAGGTATCAAAGAGGAAGTCATTTGAAAAATTCTGAAAGAAGAGCAAGTTGATCCTTCTGACGCTAGTTTGGCTGTAGTGATCCAAAAGACTCAAATAGTCCCAAGAACTATTTACATTATGCATTAAAATTCTTCTTACAATTACAGAAATACAAGACAACCACAATTTTTTTTTCTAATGATTTATGAATTATATTTGTATAACTATCTCATCAAGATGTAGTAATCAAACTGAAAATAACACATCATCAAGACATGAAAATTAAAACCTGTAGAGATTTAACCAGTAGATTCTTTTCTTCTTTTTTTTTTTTTTTTTCTCTTTTTGCCCATTGGAGAAAGTCATCTTTATTCAGCAAGATTCAATTGGCATTACAAGATATAATAGAATCTACCTATTGCAGCATGTAAGTCCATATTAAATTTGCCAATCTGCATATGTTATTCCTAGGCAACAAAATTTGTATATAATCTATGTATAACAGCAATACCAGTGAGCCAGGATAAAGCAGCACGAACCAAAAGTGTCCGTCTTTGATCCTCTTTTTGACTTTGGATAGCACTTAGATCAATCATTTTTATCACGTCATCCATCTCCTTAAGTTTTGGGCCCATGAGTACACTGAAATTAATAAGGAATGAGATTTTATTAAATATTACCTGAGAGAACTGTAAAAGATCAAAACAATAAATAAAGTACCTATTACGTCCGCCAATATGGCCAACATGATCCAGGCCAAGATAATGAAGAATCTGGAATGGTTTAGCTTTTGTGTCATATACAAGATGAAAGAAGATAAATGAATTCTGAAATATGTAAATGAAATCACAGACGTATACAACATAATTTTCTTGCTATTGAAGCATTGAATTCTGAGAGGATAACTGTTATAGAATGATCATTATGTCTCATCACTCTCAGCAGCCCCTGAAAGCAGTGTACATAAATACTGCACTACATATTGTGTGCAGAAAATATTTAAGTAGCACTAATTTGCATTGTGCACAATTTACATTTGCTATAAGTTCTACATAAAATTTTGAGATTAGTAACAGAAACTGCTGTTGTAGCAATTACAAATTCATATCCAAAGAAAATCATACCATAAGATCCCAGTCGTTCATGATAAGCTCAGCACTCAGATGCCGAGAAACATTTTGATCCACTTGGACAGTATCTTTAACCTGAAAGATGAATATCAGATGAACTAAATAAGTCCTTCCTTTTCATCTTTATGAATAAAACTAAATAAGCTCAATATACATATATATATACACACATATTCTTCTATATCATAACTAGGGTTGGAGCTCTAGCCCCTACCTTTTATCACATTGTCACCACAAAAGAATGGGAAGCAAAAGATTTAGTAAATTGGACATGAATTACAGCTTGTTAGCTTCCATATAAATCCCTTCTTAATTTATTCATGCCTTGCAGTTATGTTGATCTAAATGTATTGCACAATTTTTCTTGTCATCCTTCCAACTTCCCATTTGAATGCCATAAATGGAAGAGTAGCCTGATATACGCAACATAATATAGATAAGAGTATCTCAAGTAGCAGCCAGGGATAAGAAATGATCTAATCATAACTTCAGAACGAAGGAAAAGAAATATTTACCTCCCATTAGAAGGAAAATCAAGAGAACAACTAGTCTATCTATCCATTAATAGAGTTCTTTAGACCACTGAGAAAATTATTATATTCAACACAATCATAGCAACATGAAGTTTTCATTTTTCCCAAAATATTTATGCCAAAATTCATTTCACAAAAATTTGAAAATTAGCTTCCAGAAAAAAATAAATTAATTCTTCATACTCAAAGTTCAATGGGAGATACCAGAGAATATTTAACTAGCTTTCTTAGCAAGTTGCTTTCTTCTGACCTTCTTAATATAGTTCCCACTATATCTTTTCTTTATTTATACTTCTTGTTTACATGCAGCTATTGATATCTGACACCAATTTCCTAAAAGGTAGAAGCATGATATTAGGTTAAGTGAGAGGCAAAATCAAGCAAACCATGCAACTCCTTGTAAGCTAGATAAATACATAATTACTAAAATTGTGATGGTAAAAGAGACTTACAAAGAAACTGCTAACTCCATCATGCCGTGCAAACATCCCAGGAAACAACTTGAGCCATGTATCATCACCAAACATCAACAACTTCCAACCAATTCGAAGAAATTGCCCTGGTATAACAATGATGAGTAAAGTACACTTAACAAGATAGTGAGAAAGCAAACAAAATAATCAAGAGTAAAGCTTTAAAATGATTGACTGACTGACCAATAAGATTATCATCTAAAAGAGCTTGTGTGTTGAAATTGAAAGCAACATCTAAATATCCTCCTATTGCCCCTGAAACCATGGCCTGCTCATAGAATGAATAAGAAGGAAAGGCCAGAATTCACAATAATAAGCAGAAAAGTTAGCCACACACAGGATTCATTTACCTTCAAGCGAGGCATTGTAACAGTTGGTGGTGCAGACTTTGCATGGTAGCCTATGGCCTTTCCCTTAGCTAATAATGACTCTGTATATGGCATTGCTCCCGAGAAAACCTTAGGTGGTGGCTGACCATCCTTCCCAAGCACAAATTCTGCTGGGAGGCCATCAATGACCTGAGCAATTATTGTGTCAAGACATCTTTTAATTCAGTATACTAGGAAACAGGATGCATGAGAAGGACTTGGCCAACCATAAGACTCTTCATGAATTGTTTGCAATTTGTAGTATTAAAAGACGAAACGGAAAAAAGAGGAAGGGCAAGAAGAAGATATAAAAAGGCATACCATAAATATCAGTCGGTCAAATATAGGAGGAACCCCGGATAGATTCTGAAAAGGAAAGGGTAGAGCACATTAGTAAACAGGACACTTTTGACATTCTAAGTTCCCCTCACTACTCTAAAAAGACCAACTAGGAAATCATTTTATTTCTTCAAATATTTTTGAAAGAACCAACCAAAAGGTCCCCTCATATGAAATTGAATGAAATAAATGAATGCAAAAACTCAATCTAATTCTTCTCAGATAAAGCAAACCCACATTTCCATTCAAAACAGTCCAATTGGCCCATCAGCTATTAAATTCCTGGGAACCCAAAAAACGATTCAAGAAAGACACTTACTTGGTATAGTGATTTAAGCTGATGAGAAGACAAATCAGTAACATTATGATGACCCCGAAAAGAATCAGACCCAGGTGGATAAAAACTCTCCAAGCCACTAAATTATTGAAGGGAAAAAAAAAAAAATTACAAAACCAATAATTGAATGTGGGGTTTCTGCAAAAGATTCAAATTTTCCATTAATGCAGAAGTTACACCGAAGTACGACACCTGACTCCAGAAAGAGTAGATTTCACAGGGAAGAAGGCCGTCAAGAAGACCAGTAATCCAATCATCTGAACCACAACGGCAGATATTGTTAGTATCGTCAACTTTGTGCATGTCAAATCTGAAGTTGATGAAATTCTCTCTCTTTTCTCCATTTCCTTCTCAGTTCAGAGGATCTCCAGTGTGTTCACTGTTCAGCTGTGGATCCATTTAAACCACCCAGGAATTCATGCAAGCGACGTCGTAAACTACAGACCATTATTTATTATGAAAAATTGTACTAATTTTTTCTTTTCTTAGAAATTCAAAATTTTATTATTATATAAATGACAAAACTTTAAATTTATTCATCACAATTTTATTTTATGTCATCAATTATTATTAAATTTTTCTTTTTCCCCAAAAATGTATATTTTAATTAAAATAAAATATATCATAAAAAAGTTTAAAAAACTATTTAGGACGAAATTGGTTAACGATGAAAGGTCAAGGATGAGGCGGCAATTGTTCCTAAAAGTTTTGAAAAATATAAATAAATAAAAACTCAATTCCCTCCTTGCCGCAACGCAAGGCTCACACGTAAACCTCGTTCATAAAATAAAAGGCTAGCCTTCAATCTGATTCTAGGGCTTTTCTTACTTCATCATATGCTTTGGGTTAAATTTGGTTCAGGATCTATTCCTCTTTCAGTTCTTGATTTCTATGTATACGATAATGGCAAGCACAATCAGTTCTTTCCCCTTCTAAATTGCTTTCCCCTAATATCAATAATTTTTACTTTATGTTCTCTTTTTTTCTTTTTCAATTAGGATTCTTGGGCTTTTGAATTTATATTTTTTCTGTTTCTGGGTTGAAATTTTGATGATTTATATATATATATATATATAATTTAGTGTGTTTTGAAAATAGTTTTAAACTCAGCCTAGAGAAATGAGTGGAACGGGAGAGAAAGGCTCAGCAACAACCAAGACCCCAGCTGATTTTCTCAAGTCTATTCGGGGAAGACCTGTTGTTGTCAAATTGAATTCTGGTGTTGACTACCGAGGTTAGTCTGTGATCATAAGTTATGGCTTGCTTTATTTTCCTATTTCTTGAATATAGCTATAGTTTGTATTTCTCAATTGTTTTCCTTCCTCAGCCTTAGGTATTTATTAGATTGCTTTACCTATTATCGCCAACTATTTGATTTCCTGTTTTTGTTTCTTCCTACTTCTGCTACCGCATTCTTTGTCACTGAAGTTGAAATATTTATTTTGTGTTATATACAGACTTTTAAATATTTCTTCTTTCATATATATATATATAAAGGACAAAAACGATCTCTTCCAACTTGCTTTTGAAGTATAGTCAGGGTTTGGTGTAGTAAGCCAAGTATTAGCTTTGTAATACACCTTAGGTTGGGATAAACATCTTCCTGCCTTGGGAAAATAGCCGTTCAACTTCAAAAGATTTAAGTGAAACCTGTGTTTAATAATTAATTTTCATGTTGATGTATCTACTTAAGTTAGGTTTGTAGGACTCTTGTTGCAAAACATCGGGAGGTGGCTGACAACTCTAATCTAAGCAGTTAAATTTCCAATATAACAGGTAACAACCCATTGATACCATACAATTCTTGATTATAGGAAGTTGTATTATCAGGGAAACAATATGAGCAGTTGGTCAATCACCCTAGTCAGACTCCAAATGAAGTTCTTTAGGCATCATGTCTAGCAGAAACCTCTTAATGTGCAGGATTACATGTTACACAATTACCTATAGAGTTCAGAACTTGAAGCAAAGCTAATGAGACTGAAAGCATTTTTCTTAATAAATGGAGACATTTCCACGAAGAGCTTACCTAGGGGATATGTTTTGCCTATTGATATATTTAGCACAATATGTGTGACTTCCATTCCAGGTGTTTAGTCAGCCTGTTGAGAAATGTTTGAGTTTGTGAACAGTTGAAACTCATAGAATGTACCTCATGAGAAAACCAATTTCTTTCTTGTAAAATGAATTTCTCTGTGCACTTAACTTGCAGTAGATTGATAATGGTAGAATTTATAGTTAGTCTGGTGCCATTCTTTTTTATTGATCTGTTCAGATGAAATTGTTCATAAAAAGGAAATGTTTGTTCGTTATATAAAGATTTTTGTCCTTGAACTTGGAAGATGGTTTTGGGTTAGAAGAGAATTAAGCATAATCTTCAGGGTTCAATTAATGATGCTAAATTGCATTACTTATCTGCCTAGTCTTAAGAGTAATGTAAATTAGCCATTCTTATCTTTCTCATTGCTGTCCAAACTCTTCTTCTGTCATCTTTTACTTTTCTTATAAGTTATCCTGTTCTTTTAGTTCTTAAAATTCATTTCTTGTGCATTTTGTGGTTTCTTTTGTCAAATACCTAGAGTTTCTTTGGTAGGACAAAGTTGTATGTCATTTCTTGTGACCCACATCCTTCTCTGATGTTTTGTTACTCATCAACTAAGTATTGATAATAGACATCGCATTTTCTCGGAATTGGGGAATTTAGGAAGTTGAGGATGAGTGGCATGCTTTCTTTTACTTGGCATGGGCATGCTTTATATCTTTCTAGTTTCAACTTGGTGTTTGTGCATGGTCTGCCTCAGATGAAACAGCACTTTAGATATATGCATACATACATACACACACACACGTATATATAGGAATTTGAATATTGCATCATTATGCATCTGGACATGCTTCATCTAGGAACTATTTTGGGTACTGCTACTCAGTATTTCTTTGCAGATGGCAGGAACAGATTCTAGATGGATTTTTAGGGTATTAAAACCAGTGACTATGTACCTTGATGGTTTACTTCATGAGGATCACCTGTTTCATTATTGTACCATCTCTTTGATTAGCAAAGTTTTGTCACTTTTCTGTTGCAAGTGAAAGTTGATCAGGTGAATGGTCTGTTCTTGCCATTAAACGAGTTAACTTCTGGTACATTTTTCTTTGGTAACAATTACTGCACCGCCAGCAATGTATAGAATTCTGCATTGTTGTTTTTACTTTTCTATTCATCAGCAATAAGGGGTCCTTCAATCCATCAGTCATCTAAAACCCTCAAAGAACAAAGGCCAAAAATAACCAGGTCCCTGTTATTGAAAAATTGGAGATTAAGGGTGTGTTTAGACTAGCTTTTATTTTGAATTTTCTATTTGTTTTGAAAATAAGTTAGTAGTTTTGGTTTGGATAACATCTACCTTAATTTACTTTTTGTCAAATCACAAATTAATTATATGGTGTAGGATTTACTAAAATTGTTAAATCATTATAAAATCAATACTTATCACATCATTCTAAAAACCAACATTTTAATAACTATATCATCATTACACTTATAAAATTTATCTCATTTTTCAAAATAAAATTTACTCAATTTCAAAAATTCACTTTTTTCAAAATAGACACTAGTCCAAACACAGCCTAATATTTGAGAAAGTAACAGGCCTCTTAGCTATTTTATTATTGTTATTATTCTTTTGCAGGCATTCTGGCCTGTCTGGATGGATACATGAATATTGCGATGGAACAAACTGAAGAATATGTTAACGGGCAGCTAAAGAATAAATACGGCGATGCTTTTATTCGTGGAAACAATGGTAAATTTTATATCAGAAAACTTTTCTGGCGTGAACTCACTTTTTATCTCATTATAATGATCATGAATCATTGCTATGTAGTGCTCTACATCAGCACATCAAAGAGGACACTGGGAGATGGAGCATAGTCTCGGGATATATATATATATATATTTTATTTGCCAAATTATTTCTTCCGTCTTTGTTGTTATCTGAGTATGGACACTTCAAGGTTCAGGTGGTTGTACGTTGAAGGTCAGGAATATGAGTATTGGCTTTCTGAATGTTTTGTGTTCATGCACATCCTCCTTAATTAATGGTTTCTGCTAAGAAAGCTGTTGGAGAAAATTTTCGACCATGTAAAGGTTGTATTTGTCTAGTGCTCTTTGTAGTTGAAGGTCCAAACTCTGAACCAAAGCCAACACATGAAAAATTAACTTTTGAGCTGTTACCTCAAGGTGTCATATTTACATCACAAAATTGGTAAAAACATTTACCAAAATGCACAAGCTGCACATGATAGCTGTCGAAAATATTACACAACAGATACAAACCCTAATATCTCTATAAATATGGGCGCAACAATTCAGGAAACACTTGTGAAGAGATTCTCAGTAGGAGCCGTATTGCTGATAAAGATCAACACATTCTTTCGCCAAATCAACAGTTCTGTGTTCAAGTTTTGACATCCTTGAGTACTCCACCCTTCTCCAGTTCGTTAACTAGATCCCTCAACGCTGGAACCTTCATGGCCAGAGTTCTGTACAGCCTAGAATAACGAGCTCGGGTACCATCAGCTGTCCTTGCAAGAGCAAGGAGACTAAGAGCCTCCGGAAGTTGGGTAAACAGATCTTTCATTTCCTCCAAGTTCATGTTTTCTAGAAGAGTAGGCCTCGGAACAACTCTCACTATCTCACCACCCTTAGGCTCTTGAACTCGTGCATCAGCTTTGACAACCAACTCAGAGTTTGAGTTTGCTCCACATTTGATGATGAAAGGGGTTGTCGAGCCTGTGTTAAACTGCAGCACATTCCACTGTGCAACATCCGTTTCAACAGCAGACCCTACTTCTGAAATTTTTGAAGCATTTGTTGTATCACGAAGCTGGTCATCCTCCTCGGCTATGGACTGAGTCAGAATGATAGAAAGATAAATATATTAATGTATGATGGAGTAAGTTTCCAATATAATTAAGGGCTATGTTACAGCTATTATTTTTCCAACCATGCCATGAACTATGAACCTCTGATTTGGAAAGAAACAAGCGATCTTTATCCTATCTCTGTTTATTAATTATATATATTCAATTACCCAACTAGGAAAATCTAATACATATATGAAAAGGACACTCATAATTCATATGCTCACAAAATTACAAGGGCCATGTGATTGGTTCACACGCACAAAACTAACGAACAAAAACTGAGAAGCCAAAGACAGAACAGAGCAAATGCACAGGAAAAAGAGGAGAAAATGGCTAGATAAAGGCCTTAAATCATATAAGTCGAGATGGACAAAAGACAAACAGGGAGGAAAGAGAGAGCATATGAATCTATTTAAAAGAAAAAAAAAAAGATCATATTCAACCTTTGCTCATAAGAGAGTCAATTTACTTGTCTTATGAAAGCATTGCAAAATGTCAGAATTTTACTTTTATCCTCAAGCATTGATCAGAAAATGCAACCAATTTATGAGAACAATTTTTGAGGCCTAACAGTAAGAAGTAGCAAAGGAAATAGATCGCACACCTCAGCAGCATTATGAGCTTCTGAAATGTGTTTACGTGCACATGGATGATCAATTTCAAGTAAAGAAGGCATCCTATCTGCAAGTTCATCTAAAGTTGAAAGCATTGCCTTTTTCTTGCTCTTGCTTAAAGAGCTCACAGAAGATTGCCTCATTACATCCTGTTCAAGGAATGCAATGTTTTGTTAGAATGCTTTTCTGATACAAAGCTAATAATTGGTCATCAATTAAATGATACAGATTATAGAGAAGTTCAATTAACATATGAAAATTCTGTGTCCCTGTGTCTGCAAGAGAAAGAGAGATGGCCATAATTACAGAATAATCCTTCCACCTCTCTCTCCCTCTCAGTTGTGTGAATGAATGAGATAGATAACCTTTGCTTGCTTGAGAATGCCATCAAGGGAAACTAAAGATGCCAGCCGTGCATCCTCAGCTGCAGTAGAAGGATTTCTAATGGGTGACCCAGCACCATCTAGAGTTAACAATGCCACATCACTTCTCATTTGTTGCAAAATCTGAGACAATAAAAGTAGAGAATGCATGTGTTAGTTCTCATTACCATTATATCTGAGAGGCAAATTGGTTCAATCAACACCTTGCAGTATACAAGAATTTAAGATAGTTAAGGCACAATGCACAGTCTCTAATACAGCTTAGATTAAAAAGGAATATCCTCAAATTCTTTCAGTTGTTTTAGAAGCTAACTAATATTCACTATACTAAATTGCTGAAAAAGCTGAGCTTCAAAGTTTACAATAAACATGAACCAGAAAACCCATCTGATGGGTAGTGGTATTTGCCAGTTAGATGCCCATTGATTCAATAGATGATGGATTGATCTGAATCACTAGAAACAATGAAGTTCAGTAGGAGAGATAGCACCCTGCATTATTTTATGAATTTTCATATTGTAGGTATTTAGTCAGGAATTTGTACACAGAAGGAACTAATTGGATTGAGCACATTTAGTTTCATTATTCAGTCAATCTCAATCACATTGTAGAAAACATTATGGAAATTGTCACACAGATTGTAATTTACAGAATAAAACTCACCCTCGACCAGATGACCCCCCACCCCCAGCCCAACACTCTGTATAGGATGTCAATGAGAAAAGTAGCAGAAAAGTAAACAAGCTTCAAACTTGAGAAGAAATTTGTATTTTCAAAAGATAGGAAATTCACTTAAAACTAAAAAACCTGACGTAAAAATTGAATACACAAATATGCAGAAAAATTGAGTAGAAGATGTATAATTTTCTGCCATATGCTACCTTTCTTCTCTTATGATCAACAGACTCCAAAGCTGATCGCAGTTTAGCTACTTGGGCAGAATCCTCAGCTACTTCAGTTGCCAAGGTACCTGCAATATCCTGAGATAAAGAATCAAAGTCAATAAAAGTAGCCGTTGGATTACAGGAAAGAGCACTATAACCAATAAAAACTTAATATCCTTTTGTAACCAATAACTATGATTTTCAGCATCCAACAAACTAGTTACTACCAACTTAGTGCATGCAACTGCCAAACATTCTGGGGCATCTCTTGAAAAATCTTCCCCAGAATAAGTAGCACTGGGGGAGAGAGTCAATGATGATAAAATTAGGCAAAACTGAGAACATTGCAATTAGAATTCACTATGGCATACCTTCAAATGCTGCAATTGAGAATTATATACTCGCTTAGCATACTCAGATAAGAGTTGACCAAGAGCATCAGTGTTAGGAGGTTGAGCAGCACCAAGACCAGCCATCCAACCATCCATTATTGCAGTAGAAAGTAGCTCTAGCTGGCCTGTTGCTCCACCTACTGTGTCATCCGTAACAGACAGGAAGTCAAAGTTCTCTGCAAGCCAGTTACGGATTTGACGCTGCAGCTCACCAGCTGGCGTATGCACAAAGAGAGCAGCAAGCGCCCTGTTTCCAACTGCAAAGCTTTTGGCATCCTCAGTTATTTCTCTAAGTTTTCCACCAGTAACATGTTGTCTCCATGTTTCCTGTACCATTAGTATAAAGCCCCAATAAACATTTGTAAACAGCTTGCACTGGAATCAAATGTTTAGGAAGATAAGTTACAATCAAACAGAAATGCTGTACAGATGACTCAGGAAATGTTTAGCAAGACTTCCAATGATGCTCTAGTCATTACACATAAGAATCATGTATTTTGGAATTGTTCCCTACACAGTGGAGCTTATATTAAATTTTTAAGGTAGATTTTGTACATTGTCAGGGTGAGAAAAAGATCAAAAAGTAAATGGGTGCATCTGAATGGCTCAAATAACAGCAGCAGACACAATTTGGATAAGGATGAAAGAATGCCAAAAAGAGAAATTAATTTATATAAAGAGAAAAACAAGCAAGAGTGCAAATCAAATCATGAAATGAAAAAATGAGAATATTTACCTGATCAATACCACGTATCTTTAGAACTACTGATGATAGCTTTGACTTCTTTTCTGGTTTAATGTTTACTTTAAACCCATGAATTTGATCATCAACTATTGCATTTCTTCCAGAATCATAACGCACAGGAGATCTTCCAGGGCTGCTTCCACGGCTAGAGCTTCTGCTGCGCCCACTATTTGCCTTCTCCAAAAAGCGCTCAACTGGAGAAACCTAGAAAAGCAAGGAATAGTTAAAAGGGAAAACAAGAAGAGAAAACAAATCATTTCAAAAGATAGTAGAAATACTCCAGTACCTTGATAGATTGCAACTCTGGGGACCGAGCAAGTAGAGATCTTATGTAGAGAATCCTAACACGAGAAACTAGCATAGTATCCATTACCCTCCTCGGCTCCATTTTACGAATAAAACCAAAAACAGCATCTCTTATTTCAGCCAGTATTTCATGTTCCCTAGATGCACCAGCTTTAATGACAGCAGCCAAAACCTGAAACATCTCAATCACTTAGTTATGAGTAGAAAAAGATTGTACTTGCAGAAGTACTATAACCACAACTGAGTAAACAAGAATTAAAAGGAGAAATTTTTATGTAACCTGATATTTACACAAATATTCTAAGAGATGCCTCAGTAATTCATATTTTATCCCTTTCAAGTGTTAAGAATCTACACAATAATCAAAGACTACTTCCAAGTATATGGTGAAAGATGCTGCATAAACTCCAAGATAAACACAACACCACAAACAAACCATCCAGGGATGCAAGTCCACTTTTCACTGATAAAACAGTAAATTTCATATTTTGGACCCAGTGAAACTAAATACTGATCATACCAGCATCAAAAGCTTGTTTGCTCCATCTGAAATTGCAGCTAGGCTGTCATACTGTTCAGGATCAAAATCATTCAAAGCAGAAGTAAGGTATTCGCCTGCAGGAGTAGTCTTGACCTTTTCAGCACTAGATTTAACCAAAGCAATGGCACTTTCAGTCTTATCTGAAGTCAATGGTGAAGGAACATCCACTGCTTGTGATTTAATATTATTGTCAATCCTGAGAAAGATTTCAAAAACAAGGGTTACAAACCATTGACATGATAAAAATATTAGTGAAAAGTGATCTTAAAAATGCACCTGCCCGTGTCTCGAGCTGCAATAGTTGGTCCTTTGGGGGATGGACTAGCAACCTGTGAAAGAAGGACATCAAAGCGAAATTTCCAGTGCATATGGCAACCGTGATATAAGCATGTGAAGAAACATCAGAAATTAATGCTTGAACTCCTAAATCTTTAATCAGCAAACAGAAAAAAGAAGTGTCGAAAGACACCACAGCCTGTGGCTACTTATGAAGGAAGTGAAATCCACTAATTGGGCCCTATTAGCATGAAAAAGTTAACCTTCAAAATCTGGGAATCCAGTCTGTTTGCAAACAATGTATCCAGTTCAAGATTAACACAAATAAGATCAATTTTAATAATTACTCATTGATGGATAACATAAACTGCATGCCACTTTTGTACCTGTTGTTACTCTAACTTGAGATCTATAATTTATTGTCTCTTCTCATTTTAACATGCCAAAAAATTTAGAAGTATGTACAAGTTTATATAAATTACAACAAACATTTTAGTTTTGAAAATGAAGAAACCATTCACAGCATATTAAGCACAGAAATTCCGCAAAACCACCAATACCTGTGGTGATCCAGCTAAACTTGTTTTTTCAGTCAGTCTGTCAAATAATCTTTCATTTTCTTTGTGCAATCTCTGCCAAAAAGGATAAATAAATTCAAAATTCTAAGTACAATGACATTAGTTCCTCAATTGAATGCAAGAATAAGAAAGAATTCACTAGAGATATTCTTCCTCAGAAAAAATTTCAGCAGTAATGGAAATTATGACATTGGAATAAATTCTATATAATGTTCAAGCATTTCAGAAGCAAAGCCTCCTCCATTCTCCTTATACTTTTATCTGATAGCATTTTATATAACCCCAAGATAATGTATATCCTCTTCTTCCAATATCACTATTGTACATAACTTTACTTCACTGCTTGTCACGATAAGGATAACTTGCCCATAGAACCAGGTAAAAGTACTACATTCAACTTCCTGCCAGTCACTAAATAACAAAGCTAAACTTGTTCAAGAGGATTGAGGAGCGCATGAAGTGCAGAAGGTTAAAGGGAAGAGAAAGCAAGTCATACTCTATGTAATTGCTCAAGCTTCTAAATGATTTTATGACCTATACTTTCAGGCCCAGCCACATATGACTTCAGGCACAAAACAGTTTCAACTCTTAGCATAGAGTTGAAATACTTGACATTTCATAATAAGTTTGACTTCTTATTTTGAACTTCTCTTAGTACCTAGCATAGAGGAGATAACAAATAAATACCTCAATAAGTGCATCCCGTTTTAGAAGTTCCTCTTCAAGTCTTCTTGTAACTGCTGCAGAATCCATATTTTCTCCCGTCACTTTGGAATTCATTTCCGCAATTGACTTTGATTCTGAGCTGTTAGTTGACAGAGAATCATGAGACCGAAATACTTCTTGTATTTGGCACTCCATGTCCTTTAGTTTGGCCTACAGTAAAGAGTTAAAAGAAAAGATCAAGAAGGCATCATTATATACGAATCTTTTATTTGCCAGGAAGTTCAGTTTGTACAGCCTTTTAAGCATGAATTCAAATGTAAAACTGACAATGGATAACTCATTTTACAATACTGATAAAAAGTTTAGAAACAAGCCAAGATATATTTTAATCAACAAATTGGCAGTTTGCCAAAAGCAAATAGTAAAATTCAACAAGACCAGATCATCTAACTTATGGGTCCAAGCATATCAAGAACATTGCACAATAGAGCAGTAATATCATGATCAGATAAAGGAAAATTTGTTGACCTGCAAACTCTCAATAGTAGAATCACGTTGTTGAATTTGCAATTTCTGATCTTGCTCCATCTGTAATAATTGAGCAACTTGATTTCTAAGCTGAACATTTTGATCTTTCTCTAATTTATGCTTATCCATAAGCATGATATTCTCTGACTGCAAAAAAATCATAAGTGAAGCATCTCAGCAGAAGATTGTTTGACTATGACAGGTCACATCTGAGGCCAATTTAAAAGTGAAGAAAAGAAAATTATAATGAATCATCAGGTAACAGACCATTATGATTCAGAAAGCACTCTACATGACAGCATGGCAGTAGTCAGTTTAGATGCAGCAGGACCAAAAAAAAAAAAAAAAAGAAAGAAACTAAAGTGCATCCAGGTCAACAGACTGATAATGCATCAACAGTTTTTTATCATTACCTCCCAACTCTACAATTAAACAGAACATAGATAAAGAGAAAAGCTTCACGATCTTTTAGGCACTAGAATGCGGGAAAAAAAAATGGTAATTTGAATTTCACCAAAATAGCTATTCAAAATGAAACACCGGATTCACAGTTGGAAGAGGAAATTGTAAATTGAATAATAAAGCACAGACTCCAGTTTTCTTTTCTATTTTTAATATTCTCCATTGGAGTGTAGAGAGCCCACATAAGGTGATCTTGCATTATTGATCTAAAAGAAGAAGAAAGAATTACATCTTAGTCCAGATTATAATGTTGAAGAAAATACTTGAGAACAACATTATGCAATTAACATCCATTAACATTGCACAAAATCCTTTCCTGCTTGATTTCCATTTCACAAAAGATGATTTCTTGATCCTTGCAAAGAGCCAAAAGAAAATAATGAAGTCCACAAAGATAGAATGTTTCTCTCTCCCTCTCTGGGAGCCCGAAAGTAATAAAGATTGAGGGACTATAACTAATCATCAAGGAGATAATCCATACCTTTAGATCAGATTGCAGCGTAAAAGAAACTTTCCAAGCTTTCTGGACTTCATTGAAGAGAAGAACACACTGCTCATTTGCATGTTTCAAAGCTTGCTGAAGTCCCAACACATCTTGCTTCAACTTGTTGATTTCTGTCTCCTTTTCATACAACTCCTTGCGTGCATCATTTGCCTACAAGTGATCAAGACCAGCAGAAGAAGATATTCAGACACTGGTACATCAAAAGGTAACATCTTATCTGTATTATAAAGCAGCTAATGTGCAAACATGTTTGGCACTTTCTATTTCCAAGAAGATTCACAAAATACCCTACATTGTGCAGCTCACAACCATTTTTTTCCCCCAATATATGTCATTTTCACATTTCACTTTTGATTCTACTATATACCCCCTCAGCATTAATGTATACTGTTTTCTCCCTTTTTTTTTGGGGGGGGGGGGGGGGGGGGGGGGGGGGGGGGGGTTT
>JAXGGT010000116.1:6052012-6080653 GCA_035583425.1 Marsdenia floribunda | reverse complement strand
AATTTTTCGGCCAAAATTCATCACGTGATGATTTTTTAAGAGCAAAATCGTCCTCTTGAGTATTATAAAGCTGTGAATTTAGACTAACTGTAAGGTCTTATAAACTTATAAACTTGTTTTATTCGTATAAAGAAGACGATTTTGTAATTAGTCTAAGTTTACAGCTTTATAATACTCAAGAAGACAATTTTGCCCTTAAAAAATCATTACGTGAATTTTGGCCAGAAAGATTTAATAGGCTGCTTGTAAAAAGATGTAAGACTTAACAAGTTAAAAAAAAAATTATAGACTTATGTTAATTAATTAAAATAGTTAAAAGACTAAAACAGCCAATTTTTCTAAAAATAAAATATAAATAAACATTAGAAGGGTTAAAAGAGAAAATAAAAAAAGGAAATATCAAAAAGAGGATGTGGAGGGGGGAAGGCGAGAATCTCTGATGTGAGAGAGAGAGACAGAAAGGACAGAGTAGTGTCATATGACAAATCAAGCAAAAACACCGGGAAATGGAGACGAAGCTGATGAAGCCATCTGAACAAAGCTGAGAAGAATCAGCTCATGTTTTGGTTGGTAGTATCGTATTCATCTCGAAAAGTACAGTCAAATACACAGACGCTCGTCCTAAAATCACCACTATTCATTTTTTTTTTTTTTTTTAAAAAAAAAGGAACCCCGCCGGCGGAAACCCAACCACACCTAAGAACGGAACCCGACCACCCAAAGGGCTGAGTCCCGATTATCGGCGAATAAACCTCGTTCTCCTGACCAAAGGTCCCTTAGTCAGAGAGGAGGTAAATCGAGAGATGTGCACCTGAGGACAGAGGATCTGGGGAGAGGACCAGGTAAAGCTGAACCCCAGGATAAATCTCTACAAAGAAGTGAAAATTTGGCCCCACGCGAAATTTGAATTCTGGCGGCCAGAGGCGCTAGCCCCTTGTCACCCCCAGACCATATCAACTGGTCTATGCCCCTGTGGCAAAATCACCACTATTCATAATAATATAATATATTAATCGAAGCAAAGCCATAAAAGTTAAAAAAAAAAAAAAGAAGAAGAAGAAAAGCATTCAGCCTCATTGGTTCGGTTCGGTCCGGTCGTCCGAAACCCACGTGCGGTGGTGGTGAATGGAGACAATAACCACCGGATTATTATTCTGGAAACGGACCACTTAATCTGCTATCGTGTGTACATGTGATTGTAGTTGTTGGAAAAGCAACAGAAAAAGTCTCAATTCTGATCCGTCATTCTGTAATTTGCCCTAATTTTGTTCTTTCCCTTTGCTGGGCTCCACTTATTATCTGATTCTCCATCCCTTTCCTTTCTTTTCTTTTATTTTATGCTTATTCCCTAATTTGCTTTTACGGATGAATTATATATTTTAAAATACGGTACATATATATATATATATATATATTGTATTTAGGATACAAAATACAAAATTATAATATATTTATATATACTTTAAAAACTCACTTTTATTTTTTGACCATTCAAATAGTTATTGTTCGAATTAATTTAAATTTGGGACAAATTGTGTCCATATAATCAAACTCTTATTAAAGAATGTTCTCTTTGGCTCATGCATAGATAATTTACATGGTTCTCACAATAAGTATTGAAAGATGTGTTTGAATTTTTATTACATTAAAAAAAATTAGTTTTTCGAGACAAATTATCACTTAAAATGAAAATTGTCCCTCACTTTTTTAAAATTAAATTTTATTTTTGAAAAAGTGAAGGTTAAATATATAGGTTTTATAAGTGTAATGATTGTGTGTAAGATAATTTTTTTGGGATTTTAGTGTATAATATTATTTTATTAATAATGTATATATATATATATATATTTGGTTAAGTGGGGTCAACAACATAGACCTATGGTGTTAAAATGAGAGACATTTAAAAAAAAAAATGATGTCTAAATGTGTCGAGTTATTAGGGAACAAAAAAACTCCACTCAATTAGAGTTGAGTGGAAATCAAAACACATATGAACTTATTCCCTTGTAAGATAAATTTTTTTATCACTTGTATCCAACTAAGACTTAAAGTTACATGCAAATTGACAAGTTTAGTTCCCAAATTATTATACTTTAGTGAAATAGGTCTCTAATTTAATTTTTTTTTATCTAAATAGATTCCCGAACTATTGAAATTGTGTGAAATAGATTCGTCTGTTAGAATTTTCTTTTCTGTTAACTTACCATTACGTCAAAAAAAAAATTCAAGGTATTCTGATTTTTTTTTACTTGCAAAATATACAAGTAGAAAAAGAAAAAAAGAAAAAAAAAAAAAAACTGTTGAACTAGATCTGGTGTTTGACCGGAGGGAACTTTTGGCGAAAATTTTTGTTCTGGGTCTAGAGAAAGAGGGGTAGCAGGTGGTGGGGAGGGGTGGCGATACGACCACTGGGGGTCGGGCTGAACTTGCAGGGGACAACGGTTGATGCAGAATTCTTCTAAGGTTCTCCAGAGCAATCAAATCCTGAAATTGAGGCCGTGCACCACTTGCGGGATGGGCAATGACAAACGCAACCAATTGTAGTGTGAAAAGGATGTTGATTTCTAGAGCTTTCATTATGTTCTTTACTAGGGTTCAGTGAATTTCTTTGGTTGAGGCCTCCAAATCCAATTCATCTCTGTGGTTGTTAGTTTCTCAAATCCCAGTGGCACTTATAATCAACACTATCCCTACATCTTTAACTTCTCCAGCAACCATCGGTGCCTTCTTAGAGGCCGCCGATGATATCCTTAAAACGCTGTTAAAAGGCTGATCAAAAAGTTGTTTCAGTTGTGATTTTAACACTGGAGGCTTCGATGATTCACGAAACTCTTTCTGCGGATCGATCAACTAAACTTTTATTGGAAAAGGCATAATTTTTTTTAACCACTGAAAAATTCCCAGAAGAAAAACAAATGGAAAGAAAAAAAAAAAAAAAAAAAAAAAAAAAAAGGAGAAAACTCCACAAATAATTTCTCCCCTATCTACAAGCCTGCTTAATTGTACATTCTAGTATTGCCACCTTTGCTAAATTACACACTCCTACAGCTAAATACTGCCTTCAAATTCTTCAACTCAAAATCAACACTACCACACTTCTTTCCAAAGCACATATGTACAAATCAAAGCTAGTTACTAATAACCCATCAAGAGAAACTAAAAAAGAACGAAATTTGATGACAATTTCTTCCGACCGATCATCATCACAACCATCCACTCCATCAGCAAGTACCCACAACAAAAGATTATTACCTCACCATCCAATGCATTACTCTAAACACTCTAATCAACGGGTACGCTTTTGAGTTGCTTGACACAGCTGTTGGCCGGACTAGTACTCCTGCCCGTGGTGGCTTAGGGTCAAAAGTCGAGGTTGCCAATATGGTGCAAAGGGAGATCCGCAAGGCATTAGGTTTTGAATGCACAAACTTCACTAGGAAGATGAACAATTTTTTTTTATTTTTTTTATTTTTAATTTTTAAATTAATGGTAGTTTCGTAGAAAATCCTAACAGAATAACCTATATTACAAAATAAAAAATTAAATCAAAAATCTATTTTACCAAAGTGTAATAGTTTGGAGACTTGCCAATTTGCTTAATATATATATATATATATATTGTAGTGCATTAGAGAAATGAACCAACTAAAAATGTCCATATATATATATATATATATATATATTTTGATGAGTACTAAACATGTTCACCTCTATATATACACACAAACACCGAAATTCCAATATTAATTAATAAGATGATTAAAATAATAATAATAATTTCTTCGTGAACATCATCATGAAAGTTCAGATCTTGACACACTTTCATGTTGTTTATTAGACTATTATGCAAAGGTTCAAAAGAATGAATATTAAGGGTGAATTACAAGCAACATTATTGTTTTAATTAAAAAATGAAAACATGTCACATTTAGTTACTAAACTATTTACAAATTTTATATTTAGTCCTCAAACTTTATATCAAAGTTTTAGGTTATCGAACTTTTTACGAGTTTCATATTTAGTCCTTTTGGTCGAAAAACATTATTCCTGGCCAAGTCAACGGCGGTCCTTTGATCAACCAAATTAATGAGGGACAAAATCATCATTTTATGTTTTTAAATAATAAAAAATTCTCCACTCCTTCTACGCATTCGAGAAATCGAACCCCGATCAGTACTATGGGAAGTGTCACGAGGTGTATGTCTCGACACACACAGGCCAAGAACAAACACTTTCCTTTGGTTGGACATTACAGAAAGAAGGCAATAAATAAGTAAACATAAGTAATTACGAACAAGGCACCCAACCTTTCACTATATTCCAAATAGAAAAGGATTACAACTATGAGTGCCTACGAACAGAGGTCACTCGGCCTAATACCCCTAACCCAGATAGGAATAAGCACACAGCCTATCTAACCTATCTATGCCTTCACGTCCTTCTCTCTTTAGAACTATACTCTAGAGCTTCTCTCTCTAACTACACTAGAGACTCTGAGAATATGGAATGATTACAAATAAATGAGCTCTTTCCTTTTATAGAGAAGAGAGACTCTCACCGATGGCCGAGATCGTGACACATGTACGGAGAACTTCGAGGCCCGTAGCCCAAGCCCGTGAAGCTTCCTTGGTCTACTAGGTCAAGAGACCAAGTCTTCATCTTCTAGGACTCTCTAGAACCTTCTAGAACCTTCCCTGTTGACCAACTCTTCTAGCTGAACCGCTTGCTTGACTTGACCATGGTTCGCACCAATCCGCACCACTGCAAGGTCACGGCTAACCCACACGAACCATCATGTCACCGAACCATCTGAGTCTACTAGGCTAGTCTGTCCATCAAACCATCAAACCCGTGTGAGCCACTCAAGTCTAACCTACTCTATAGCCAAGGCATGTCATGCGGGCACAAGCATGGGCACCATTTGAGCCACCCAACACAAGGGTCTCAAATGCCTAAGTCTGCATTCTATAAGTGTCCCTGACACTTATAACACTTCTTGGGCACATGGGCAGCACCTTTGCACAGACGACAAACCACTCGCCAATGCGTTGGCCCTAGGCCCGGGAGAAAGGGTCTCACAAACGTACTATGATACTATTACACCAAATGTGCTTTTTGTTTTATTTGCTAAACACAAACATATTATTGTAAAAGAAATCCAAGTATTCCTAGATGACAAATTTTACCTTTGGATCATATACCTAACAAGCCGCCATTCAGACGAAACAAACTGGCTTCCGTTCCAAATTCTCAGGCGAGGTAAACGCTAATGATTCTGGTTCTATTTTGGTCCACTCCCAGCCGAAACCGAAAGAGGCCGATGCTAACATCGATCTAAAGGTTGGTCAAGTCCAACCTGGACCTATTGCAAATGGTGAGCCTACCTCTTTACTTCCAAGGCCCACTCTCGAGAAGGATAAGGATAAGGAGAAGTCAGTAAGGAAGAGGAGGGATTTTGATGGAGATGGCAGAACTCTAGTTGCGCTAGGGAGTAAGACTTTTGCTGCTAATGGTCAGGCAGTTGCACCAGCTACTGCAGCAATTGGGGAGGCAGGAAGTAGGAGGGGGCCCAAAAATGAAGAGGTGGTGGATGTGTTGCCGCGCAACCTTTTAGCGGACAATGATGGGTTTGTGTCGAGGTATTCACATATGAAGTATGAGCTTAGAGATACACCCGGTCTTGGTAAGTTTTGGTTATAAGTATGAATTTATTGTCACAAATAATAAGCTACTAATATAGGTTCTAATCAGATAAGTGCTTCTTCCAAAACTGATCGGTGGAGTTGCTATGGAAGAAGGAGTGGAGTTGTTGGTGGCGGTGGAGTCGACGTTTGCTCCATCATCTTCTTCAACGAGATGAAGCAATATTTAGGAGTTCAAATTATTATACAATATAAAATATATTAGAATAAATATAAGATCTTGAATGGTCTAGCGGTTAGGATGTTACCACCCACCTAAGAGACTTAAGTTTGAATCCCATTTAACAAAATTTTTAGACTTGAATTAAAAAGGACCAAAGTTGAACCACCTAAAAGAATTTTAAAACATGAAATGATGATTTTACCCCTGATTATTTTTGTTGATCATAGGTCTGCTGTTGACCAATGTTGACCAACGTTGACTTGGTCGGAAAAGACTAAATATAAAACTTTTAAAAAGTTCAATGACCTAAAAACTATGACATAAAGTTGAGGACTAAACATAGAACTCGTAAATAGTTCAATGACTAAATGTGATTTTTTACCTTTAAAAAAATTTATTGTATTTGATTTTTTTTATGATCAAACATGTGCATAAATGTTCAAATATTACTACTCTTCATAGATTAGCATCTTATGACATCTATTCTTCAGGCATAACTAAATGGATTGTTTCCATTCCAACTTATGTTCTGTGGTAATTTTAACCGATGCTTTTTTTTAATAGATTCATCCTTTCCTTTAAAAAGTTTTAAGTTTTATTAATTATTACTATTTTTTGTTCTGATTTTTTTTATTTGTATTTGACTTAAAAAAAAAAAAAAAAAATCAATCAATTTGTATTTTTTCTTTCTGCTTGTAAATAAAAGAAAAGTAAATAATGAAAAGAGAAGTAATTTGTTTGAAATATAGATTTTTACCCCTTAATTTATATTATTTTGTTATAAATATGTTTATTATATGGATATTCATGAAAACTCTTATGTCCTATTTACTTATTTGCTCCCTAGTCTTTTTATCCATGATAGACTCTCACATACTCTTGACTTCTTGACTTCATAATCTTTAAGTCTTTTAAGTATCCACAGCTGTATCTCAATAAATAGAAGACTTGTAGAACTATTATTGATTGATGAATGAAATACAAGAGCAATATATTCTCTCTATATTTCTCTCTTTTTCACCCTTTTATGATTAGTTCTATAAAATGTTATCAGTACAAGTCTCTACCATTAGTTTTATATATATATATTATTTAATAATTTTGTAAGAATAGTTTAATAGTAGTTTTCATGATTCTCTATCACACCACCATGAGAGCTTTACCAAGAAGTTTGAAGTTTGATCCAAGAATCTAAAATTTGGGGTTTGATTCAAGAAGAATAAAAAGGTATGTAATTTTATTTTTATAACAAATTTGTGGCTCTTCAAAGTCACCAACAAGATTTTATTTTTCATAAATATTAGATGTTGAGATGCATCTAATTAAGACATGTTTGGTAGACAATGTCATAATGATTAAAGATATGTCAATTAGACATTGTCGTTCTAAATAAAAAATGAGATATAACAGACTCAATTGATTCGACCACTAGAAGATGGTCGTAAAAAAGATTCGACTAAAATGGTCGTAGAAAATATTCGACTACCAGAAGATAGTCAAAAGATATTATAAGAAATTTTCAGCCACTAGAAGATGGTCGAAATGTGGTCGTAGAAAATATTTGACTTTAGAAGATAGTCAAAAGATATTATAAGAACATTTTGGCCACCAGAAAATTGTTATTCTCTTAAAATATAGTATTATAAATATACGATAATATGAAGAAGGAATATATGCATATTATTATGATATATGACCCCAGAAGAGGTCATTATAAATTTGAACAAATATTTATAATCACCAAAGGTGGAAAATTCATCATTTTATTTATCTTTTATCTCACTCCACTGGTTCTAATCCATTCTCTGAAGTGAATGCGATAGTGACGAATAATAATATATGAAGTCACGGATACGTGTCTTACCACCATAAGTGGAACAATAAACTAGAAAAACCAGAAGTCTTTCAAGAAGGCACAAGTGGACAAAAAAAATTTGTTAAGAATTTGAAAATTTTTGTCATCGCTGTGGCATAAAAGGTCATTGGTCTCGTAAAACAAAATATTTAGTTGACTTATTGAGAAGTCAACTAAAGAGAAAGATAAAAATACTGAAGTCAATTATGATCTTGATTATAATCTGGATAACGACGTCACTCATTTGGATGTGACTGGCTTTTTCAAAGATTTAGAAAGAAGAATTGATCAATTAATCAACGATGGAAGAATCCTAAAATAAAATGAAATTATAAATTATATTCATTATTATTATTTATTTTATTTATATTTTAGTTTATTCTATGCATTTATTTTTATTATTATATCTTATAAATATATTTATCTTTTAACATTATATTTATTTCTTTTCTCGAAAAGATTTATATATATATCATAATTGAATGCGATATATATATATATATATATATATATATTTATTTATTTCCTAATATCATCCACTTTCATTAGCATATATTTTTAATATATAGAGAGAGAGAATCAAAGAGAAAAAATACCTCAATTTTTTGAATTTTTTCTCTGAACTTTGTTTCGATTTTCAGTTTTTTGTAAAATATTTTTTGTTTGTATAAAGGTTAAGTGCGATATTTTCTTAAAATCCCTTCTTTTCTTTTAAGCTTATGTTTACGTTTATATTTTGATAACTAGTATATACGGTACTGATGTTCTTATTAAAACCTCTCAGAGGGTACTCCCTGTTTATCCAAGTACTAGTTCTAATTTGTTTTTAAATGTTTCATGATCATGTTTATCCTATATATATTCTTAACTTTGGGGACTTTGTCCCCTAATATCTTGTCATTATCCCATTAATTTCAATTTTAAAATTGAATTACCTTATTCTTAAAGTAATATTATTTTACTATTTTTATATATGTTTTGATATAGTTATCCTTCATTGAATGCTCTAAAAGAGCAATTATAATATTACCAGAAGACTATTATAATTTATGGTAATTAATTGAATGTTCTGAAAAGAACAATTACAATATTTCATAAAGAAATTGACAATGCTATGTATTCCACTAAGTCTAAAAATAACTTGTTGAATTTTAAAGATATTCGTTTTAACGGATATCATGCGGAAACTATAAATGAGGAAAAAAAAAATGAGTACCTCTATATTATAAAAATTGTATTAAATAAGAAAATTGCATTAGAGAAATTGAATGCAGTTTTCGTTTGGCTTGTACTACACAAAAATGAGTACAATTGAAACACATGCCACAATAAATCGGAAGTTTATTAATTCAAATACTTTCAATACTTGACATGACCGATTAGGGCATTTCAATTCAAGTATGATGCGAAGACCTATTGAAAATTCACATGGACACTCATTGAAAAACCTAAAGAGTTTTCAATCAAAGGAATTTTCATTTGTTGCTTGTTTTCTCAAGACAAACTAATCATTAAGTCATCACTAGCTAAAGTTGGAATTGAATCTCCAACATTTCTGGAAAGAATTCAAGGTGATAAATATGGTCTTATGCAGATCATTTTGATATTTTATGGTCGTAATAGATGTATCTAGTAGATGGTCTCATATATGTTTGTTATCAACTCGCAACCTGCAGTTTGCGAGATTACTTGCTAAAATTATAAGGCTACAAGCACAATTTCTAGATCATACAATTAAATCAATATGTCTTGATAGTGCTGGTGAATATTCACCTCAAACATTCAATGATTATTGTAAATCAAATGGCATAAGTATTGAAAATCTTGTAGCTCATGTTCAGACACAAGATGGGCTAGTTGAATCATTTAATAAATAACTTCAAATAATAGCTAAACCATTGCTTATGAGAATGAAACTTCTCATTACTACTTAGAACCATGCAATTTTGTATGTAGCAAAAGTTATGCGCATCATAGTTACAAATTATCATAAATCTCCTTATTTACAATTGGCTAATGGCCAGTTGCCAAATATTTTTCGTCTTAGCATTATTTGAATGTGCGATATATGACTCCACCACAACGCACAAAGACAAGTTTTCAAAGGAGATTGGGAATGTATTCTAGATTTAATTCTTCTATCATAAGCGATATTGAAGATTTTTTTTTAAATTCTAATAAATTATAATTCCCAATATTAGGGGGAAGAAACCAACATGCAGCTTGATAATATTGGGAATATTTTGATAACCATACGAAAAAATGCAAACTTGAAGTTTAAAAGATAAATTAATTATGGAGATGAAATATGAACTTATAATATGTGTTTTTTTATTTATTTATTTATCTTACATAAATTATTAAAAAAAATAAGCAAAATATATTCACTTTAACATATTTATGTAAAATAAAATGATTATTTAAAAATTAATGAATTTTGTTATTAATCTTGAAAATTATAATAATTATTATTTAAATAATTTATTATTATAATAATAATTAAATTAATGGATATATCCGTACTTTGAGGTGGAGGTTTTATCTCTTTTTTTTTTAGTAATATATGAAATTTATATTCGGAATTGAATTTGACATTTTTCGCATTAAGCGAATGTTTTATACCACTAGACCAAAAGTCAAGTGAAAGTTTTATCTAGTATTATATAAAAGATGGCCGGGACAAATGGATAGGGACGAAACGAAACCAAATCCACCACTTCTTTTTTCTATATTCCTACTTTTGTTTTGTTTCTCCTTAACTTTTTTGTGGAGCACCTTATCCAGCCAAAAGTTCATTATGTTAGAGAAACAAAAAAAAAAAAGAAGTAAAATGTGTTGTCTCCTCTCCTGCCCACATCCACTGTATAATAAAAAAAAGAAATAAACAAACAAAATGTACACAAAATTTGAAGGAAAAAAAAAAATGGAAAAAGAAAAGAGGAAAAAGGAAAAAGGAAAAAGAAAGTAAGAATATCATAATTGATGCATTGGGAACAACAGAAGAGATTCAAATCTTACGTAGACTTTTTCTTTAAAAAAAAAAAATGATACTTTTTGCTTTTAAGTAGAGTTGTTAAGAATGAGCTGTTTACGAATAAAGTTTGTTCAAGTTCGTTTATATTTGATTAAGATTCATTTATTTATTAAACAAATCGAGCTTAAATATTTTATTAAGATCGATTAATTTTCGAGCTAACTCGAACAGTGTTCGCGAACGCTCAATTATTTGTGAACAAATTTTAATATTTAAATATTATATAAATTATTATATATTAATATTATATTTATATAATTTATAGGTTAAGGTTAGAGTTTCTCTTTTTTTCTTTTATATTAACCTTAATTGTGTACTATTAAAGTTAATTTGTGCATTTTGATATTTTTATTATTTATAATTAGATTTTTTAATTTAAAAAAAAAAAAAGTTAAACGAGCTGAACTCGAACAATTTTCGAACTATACAAACAAATAATCGAACGAACTCGAAAAAATTCTAAACATTACACGAGCTTACTCGAGCAGTGCTCGAAAATTAAACGAAACGAACCGAACCTAAACATTTAATGTTCGGTTTGACTCGACTCGTTTACGGCTCTACTTTTAAGTAAAGGATATGATTATTACTAAATAAGTTAAATTATTATGTCAAAATTTACAGCAATTTTATACTTTACTTTTTTATTTGTTTATAATATATATATAGTTATACCAATATACTCATCAAAAAATATATATATATATATATATATATATATATGGTTATACCAATATATATACTTTTTTTATTTTAATACTGTTGATTTGATACAATGTAAGAAAAATTGATGATTTTAATTTTTTATATTTTAATTTTTTAAATAATCAAATATATATATACACATTAATTAAATTTTTATTTTGTTTTTAATTGAACAAAAAGATTATTCTGATTAAATTTTAATAATTTTTAATTATTAAAATCCACATACTAACACATTTAAGTTTTGTGATGGATATTTTTATCGTTTATAATCTCATTAATTAACTCAAATCTTAATAAACTTTATTTTCTTTTCATCAAAGTATCTTAGAAAGAAATTAACTAAGAAAAGAATAAATAAAAAAAATTAAATACAATTTAAAGAAATAGGAAGTTTATTAATATATGAATTAATTTATGGGACTGTAAATGACAAAATATTGAATTTATGTGGTTAAAATTTATCAAAACTTAATTTATGATCAAAGATATAGTTTTTCCCTATATCTATATTTTTACTTTTTAGACTTGTTTTTAATTGGGAAAAAAAAAAAAAAAACAACACAAAAATCAAAATCAGCTGTCCTTCGATTGATTAGTAACACCGCTAGTATTTATTTTAAAATAATAATAATAATAAAATATCAATTTATACTAATTTTTATTATATTAACACTAATAAAATTCTCACAACAATAATATCTACAAATGATTTTTTACATGTTGAAAATATAGTTAATTAATAATAACAATCACCTATAATCAATAAATTAAATTTCGGGAAACCTCCGCAAAATGAGGCTCTTTCACAATAGTGGTGAGTGTATGGGTACATGGCTCTGTAACTGCATATGAAGGTTGATAACTGCAACTCCGGTGACTGATAACTGATTCTAAGCAACTGTAGGTGATGTTTTAGCTTGATTTGTTGATAACGGGATTTGGTTTTTTTACAATGGATGATGCAATTCTAAAGAAGTTAGGAAGTGTGGAGTTAGGAGATCATAAGGTATCTTGTATTTCATTGGAGGAGACGGACAGTACTGAAGGTATGAATGAGTGTGAATTAAGTGTTGTGATATGCTTATTTGGGGGGAAACCTTTTAATTTTGAAGGTTTCAAATCGGCGATTTGGAAACCTTTTACAAACTAAGGTTTCTAAGCAACTCACCCATAAGAAATGGGATGGTGCATCTAACCAGGCGGGTAGCTTGTTGTCTTCATATTCTAAGACATAAAAAAAAAACTGAAATTCTGAACGGCGGATCTCAATGAGTTGTTTAAGTTGGAAGTTTAGAGGATTGGAGTCTCCTCGTGCAATTCGCGAATTAAAAGCCCTTGTTCAATCTTATAAGCTTGATATAGTTTTTATTATGGAAACTAAACTCTCATCTTCTCAATTTCCACGCTTAAAGAGTAGATTGGTTTTAATAAGGGTTTTATGGTTGATCGAACAGGTTTTGGTGGAGGATTGATTTTGCCTTGGAGGGATTTTTTGGATGTCAGTTTACTCACTTTTTCGAAAGGGCATATTAATGTACAAATTACTAGTTGGCTTAATGGAATTGATGGTTTCTTCACTGGATTTTATGGATATTGGGAACAATCACAGAGAATACATTCATGGGAATTTCTTAAATGGATTGGTAGATTCAAAACTCAACCATGGATTGTGGTGGGGATTTCAATGAGATACTCAATGAAGATGAAACCACTGGATTACATCTTCAACATACCTAACTAATGAGAAATTTTTGTCGAGCAATTGATGAAGTGATGCTTGTTGAATTACCAATGGAAGACAAGGGATTTACATGGTGGAATAGAAGAGAGAGGCCTGCATCCATGTGGTCTAAACTAGATAGGGGTTTTGTGAATGCTTCCTTGATGCAATTAAGGCCAGACGGTGGAGTTCAAACCCTACTTCGAATCATGCTGCTTTGCTGGTCGAAATTCTATCATCTCAGCTTATGAGATATAGTTCACACCGTCGGCTTACAAGGATTGAAGTTTCAACACATCAAATGCCAAGATATTGTGCAAGATGCGTGGTTGAATGTTGGTCAAGGAAGAACTCGTGAGATTCAAGATGTTTTGGAGGCCACAAAACTGCAACTACTTCACTGGAGTAGGAAGAAATATGGTGATTTTTTTTTGAGAAAGATTAAGGAATTGCGAACAGAAATTAGTGTTCTCAATGGCCCTGGTGCTGATGATAAATTATTAAAGAGGCTGAATTATTGGAATTAGTGGAGGTTGAAGATGGTTACTGGAAGCAATGATCAGGATTGAATTTGATTTGCTATGCTGATCAAAATACAAAGTATTTTCACCAACATTCAAGTCATAGACATCGAAGGAATACCATTATTAGTCTTAAGGGAGAAGGAGGCATAATTTATACGAAACATTAGGATTTGTCACGAGTGGCGGTTAACTTTTTTGATAACTTATTTACCAGTGAACAATCTCATGTGAATTATGATGCTCTCTTTGCAGATCCTGAATTTCAAACAATTTGTGTTGATGATCGAAATGAATTGTAAAGACCTTTCATAATGGCTAAAATTGTGCAAGCTTTACAATGTATTCATCCTACAAAATCTCTGGGACCAGATGGATATCATGCAAGTTTCTATTAGAAGCATTGGGATGTTGTGGGACCAAAAATAACCGAAATGGTGTAAGGGTGCCTCAATGGTAATCAAGAGATTGGATATCTAAATGATACATTCATAACCCTCATTCCTAAAACAAAACCTCCTTCAACACTTCTGAAATGATTGTTTATTGTTTTCTAAAGCCATTGTTGATAGTATGCATACACTTCAGAATATTTTAGATACATATGAGATGGCTTCTCAGTAAAAAATTTACATTCAAAAGTCTTCGGTTTATTTCTCTAAGAATGTTTCTATTCATAGGGGAAATACCTTGCAGTGAGGATTAGGAATGGTAAGATGTTCTGTGATGGTCAGTAATTGGGACTACCATATTTAATTGGAAGATCAAAAAAAGGAGGTATTTAATTATCTCAAGGACCAAGTGTGGAATAAGGCTCATGGATGGAAAGAAAAGCTTCTTCCTAGGGTTGGAAAAGATATTCTTATAAAAGTTGTTCTCTAATCTGCTCCTACATATGCTATGTCCATTTACAAACTTCCCATGACTCTAATTAAAGAGATTGAAAAAATCATCAAAGCTTTTTGGTAGAACAATTCAGATGGAAAAGGAGTGAATTGGATTTCAGGGGATAAATTGTGTATGGCAAAGGCTGATGGAGGCTTAGGTTTCAAGAGATTAGACCTCTTTAATCAAGCTATGTATTTTTATCGAATCTAATAGCTTTGGCGACAAGGGTTTTTCAGCACAAATATTTTGGTGATGTCAATTTTCTCAATGCAAAGAAAGGGGTACAAGTATCCTTTTTGTGGCACTCAATCCTCTTTAGGCGAGATCTCCTCTTGAAGGGACTTCGATGGCAAATTGGTGATGGAAAGAGAGTTTGTGTGTTTCATGATCCATGGCTCCCCACAATAGCCATTTTCAAACCAATCAATTTTCCATGGTTTTTGTAGGAGAATTTATTTGTAGTTGATATACAAAAGGAGGGGAAATGGTAACAAGATATGTTGAATGTATTATTTTGTCAAAGAGATGTAGAGATCATTCAGAACATTCTAATATGTTCAAGAGGGGGAGAGGATACACTCATTTGGCACTATACACCAACTGGCATATTCACTATTGCTTCAGCTTACAAAGTGGTTGTCCAGAACCAGATTCAACCGGTAATACCTACATGATTGCATCATTCAAAAGGTAGCTAGACACTTCTTTGGAAGGCCAATGTTCCACCTAAAGTCAAACACTTTTTGTGGCATTTATGCCATCAGTCTTTGCAAGTAATGCTAATTTGTTTCACAGGAATATCTCTAGCAATATGTTGTGTCTGAGATGTCAATGTTCAACAAAAAAAGATTGTTGGACTACGATTTTGCTAAAGAAATTTGGAGTTTTCTGAGTTTCAATATAGTTTATTACATACGCAAAGCCTCATCTTGGAGTTGTTTGCTGCAAATTATTTATGATGAAGAGAAGGATACTAAGCATGCTTTGGAGTAGGTTAGCATGATTCTTTGGGCAATTTGGATGGCCAAGAATGACATATTTTTTAATGGGAAGCATACCACAACACGAGTAGTTTTTGAGTATGGATTAGGGTTTATGCATGATTTTCAAGCTCATCAAATAACAATTCCATCTTCAAATCAAAGCAACATGTTGGCAAAATGGGAACCACCACAATAGTGTTGTTTTAAACTGAATGTGGATGCCTCATTTTCCTGTAATTTGACTGGCTATGGCTGCATTTTAAGTAGGTCCATTGCACAACATAACTTCATCTGAACATGTTGAAGTTTTGGGTGTTTGGGGTATTGAATGGCTGCAACAATTCAGATTTCACCCTGTGATCATTGAGTCTGATTGCCAGAAGGTTGTGAGTGCTTTACACAGTACAACCAAGGATTTATCCCTACTAGGAAATTTCTTTGTTATGTTAAAGCATTTATATATAGATCAGGGTACCTATATTATCCAACATGTTCCTAGATCAAGAAATGGTGTTGCTCATCAACTACCTAAATTAGGACAATCACTCACAAATGATGTGTGTTGGCCTGGAGTCTCTCACTCATTTGTAACGTATACAGTACAGATTAATGGTTACATATTAATATCTAATGAACGTTTTATTTCAATATATATATATATATATAAGCTTGGAGTCTCTCACTCATTTGTAATGTCTGCAGTACAGATTAATTGGTTACGTATTAATGTCTAATGAACGTTTTATTTCAATATATATAGTTAATTGACAATTGAATTTGATAAATAATCTTGACTTGACATTTGATAAATAAATTATATATATATATATATATATGAACTACAAATCAATAGTTTAACATCTAATTCAATTATAAAAACATTAAACAATATTATAGTTTCTAATACTTCTGAGCATGGTATTCCTTTTATTGGTATTATTATTATTTATTTATAAGGTCAATATATTTTAAACTTTTTTTAATAAATTCAATAAGTATTTATTAGAATGTGTCTTATATATATATATATAACTATCTATTAAAAAGAATTGTATCAATGGAAAAAACTTCAAAAGTTGCATATTTCACCTAAAAAACCTTTTTTTTTTTTTTTTTTTTTTCACATTGGTCATATAACTATTTTACGTTTTCAAACTAGATTTTATATTTTTACTTTTATGGTAATAATTTCTACAATTGTTTATAATTATATAACTTGATCCTTTTGATTAGAGGTGGCAATCGTATTAAGTTTGTATAACCATATCAAATTAAGTTAAAATAATTACACTTAACTTATCAACCTAAATTAAACGTAAACTCAAAACGACACGAAAAAGTTAAACTCGATATCGACATTAAAGTTAATCGCGTGAACTTATCAATTCAATTATGACACATATACAATTCAAAATGAATTAATCGACCAACACAATTATCTTATACTAACTCGTTAATCTAATTATTTATCTATTTAACTTATAAAATATTAATATTATTTAATTTAATTATATATAAAATATTGAAAATTAAAAATTAATAAGTCATTAAATTAAAAATTAGAATATATAATTAAAAAGATAATACAAATTAAAATAAATTTTTTTTTATTATTTAAAGGGTAAAAAATCTCAGCAATACCTGAACTTTACCAAAGTCCAACTTTCGCATTTGAACTTATTTTGTTCAATTTTGACACTCATAAACTTTTTCTTTTTTTTTTGTACAAATTTTTGTACTTTTGTCAATAATTTTTGTTAACTTTTAGGGTGTGTTTGGACTAGCTTTATTTTGAGTTTTCTATTTGTTTTGAAAATAAATTAATGGTTTTTGTTTGAACAACACCTATATTAATTTACTTTTTGTCAAATCATAGGGTGTGAGGCCTATTAAAATTGTCAAATCATTCTAAAACCAACACTTATCACATCATTCTAAAAACCAACACTCCAATAATTGTATCATCATTATACCTATAAAATTTATCTCGTTTTTCAAAATAAAATTCATTAACTTCAAAAACTCATTTTTTTCTCAAAATAAAAACTAGTCCAAAAACAGCCTTAAATTTTTAATAGGATTTAATCATAATGACTATAAAATTTTAGGGACTATTATGTAATTTATTTTAGGATTTTCTTTTCTTCTTCCTCCTTTTGATGTTCTTGTTGTCACCCTGCTACTCACTCCACTGCTGCCATCACTTTTTTTTCTTTGTTTGAAATGACCTTTCTTATAATCATCACCTTCTTCATGCATTCATGGCATAACTCCTCAAGCGTGCATTCAAGTTTTTTCTTGATCAGCGGTGGTATTTTTTTGACAATAGACTGAGAGAATATGATGGGGGTTGAGATGAATTCCTTTATGGGTTCAACTTTGTTGGATGGACTATACTTTACCCCCCTTCTAAGAATGATTGTTCCAGTGGATTTTTTGCCCTATTACCTTGATGGTTTTAATTTCTTTTTCTGGGTTCCTTTTTTTTTTTTTTTTTTTGTTTTTGTATTTATTTTTATTAATTTTTTTGATCAAAAATGAAAATATTTCTTATGATCCAAACAACATTTTCACTATCTATGTAAAGACTAGCTCCATCATAAGGGGGGGGGGGGGATTGATTCAATCATATCATTGACTTTATACGATGCCAATGGCTATGGCGTATGGGTAAAGATTACAACTACTTCGAGAGAGGAAACTTGGATATTTTTAGTGGAAGAGGCCCTTGTTTGACCGCTCCAGTTTGCACCACGATCTTGACTTCCAATGGTTCGAGACCACCGTCACTGCCGACAATTCTAATAAATCTTCTTCTGTTGTCGTATCTGATATATAAAAGAGAGTGTCCTATTGCAACTTTTCTCTCGAATCACATTGTTGTTTTTGTACTGATCTTCATATTATTGTTCGATGGATTTTTCGGAGGAGACAACACACACAGAGAACAGAGAAGAGGAGAGGGATGAGCAGCGGCGGCGACGGCAAGAACATCAAAAGGAGGAAGAAGAAAAGAAAATCCTAAAATAAATTGCATAATAGTTCCTAAAATTTTATAATTATTATAATTAAATCTTATTAAAAATCTAAAAGTCAATATTTACAAAAATACCCTTAAAAAATCACACTAATGGAATGTTAACGGAAATTATTGATAGAAGTGCAAAATTAAAAAAAAAAAAAAAAAAAAAAATGTTCAAGTGTCAAAGTTGAATGAAAAAAAGTTCAGGTGCTAAAGTTGGACTTTAGTAGAGTTTAGGTGTCATTGAATTTTTTTTTCCCTTGTTTAAATGGGGTGTAAGAGTTAAAATTTACCAAATATTATTAATTGAGTGAGTAATAAATTTATACTTTAATTAGTTATGAAATAAACAATAATGTGTTGTCACATGTCAAAAAAAACAAAAAAAGACAAAATTAACCAACAAGAGTTAATTAAGTGTCTTGACTAATCAAAAAGGGTCATGTCATCACAAGAGAATTATTGATCAATCAAATTCATTCATTTTGTCACCTCTTCCTCTATAAATAAAATAGAAATATAACATCTTGAAGATACTCAAGTTTTGACGCATCAAATAATTAAATCAAATAGACCTTTAATATTGTAACACATGTTCGTTTGTATTATTTATATTTTGCAGACGTAGAAAATTTGTCGTAAACGAGTTGACATGTTTTAACCCTTTTAAATCCTAAGTAATTAATTTTGTGTCGTATTCAATATTGTTATCTTTATTTTTTATTAATTTTTTAAAATAATTTGGACGTTTGTCATGCGTTTATTAGTTTATTATATGAATAATTTTTTTAAAATTATTTTTAATACAATAATTTGTAGAATTATATAATAACCTGATAAATACATTAACCAAAAAGAAAAAACCCAATCATTTTGAAAAAGAAAAATTGATCGGTTTAGTCCTCTAACTATTTTCATTAATTAACATAAGTCCACAATCTTTTTTTTTTTTAACTTGTTAAGTCATACATCTTTTTACGAGAAACCTATTAAATTCTTCCGGCCAAAAATTTGAATTTTTCAACCAAAATTTATCACGTGCCGAACACGTGATAATTTTTTAAGGGCAAAATCATTCTTTTGAGTATTATAAAGCTATGAACTTAGACTAATTGCAAAAGCGTCCTCTTTATACGAATAAAACAATTTTATAAGATCTTACAGTTAGTCTAAGTTCATAGCTTTATAATACTCAAGAGGACAATTTTACCCTTAAAAAATTATCACGTGCTCGACACGTGATGAATTTTGGCCGAAAAATTTAAATTTTTGACCAGAAGGACTTAATAGGTTATTCGTAAAAAGATGTAGGATTTAACATATTAAAAAAAATTATAGACTTATATTAATTAATGAAAATAGTTAAAAGACTAAATTGGCTAATTTTTCTTTTAAAAAATTAGTATGAATATAATTGGAGAATGAAAAATTTCCTTTCACATAAAAAGCCATCACATTTCACTAAGCATCCCATGTAAGCAACTTTTCACAAATTGGCAAACAAAATCTAAGCTCCAGATGTATCATTACATTTCCCATAACCCCTTGTTGTTTCATCTCAAAAAAAAAAAAAAAAAAAAAAAAAAAAGGAGCAAAGGAAACTTATTGCTACCTTGTTTCACCACAAAGGGTTCTCTTCTACCCTTTCTCTTTCTTACCATTCTTTTCTTTTCTTTTCTTTTTCAAATATATATATATATATATATATATATATATATATATGTATATTATACTATATTTTCCCCCCTTTTTTCAATTACAAAGTTCCAGAATTCACAGTGTCCCAGACCCACTCTGTTAAACAAAACACTGTACTCTCTCTCTCTCTCTCTCCATATTTCCATGGGCCACCTATTTTCCAACAGTTTCTGATCCTTTCTTCTTGGGTCTCAATCTCAAATGGTGGTGAGGTACCCTAGGTCAAGAATTCTTATAAAATATAAAAAAAAGACAAACACAAACAGAGAGAACACACAGTGACCCAACCCCCCCAGCATTAAATTCTCTATTTTCAACCAATCCTCAAGAACCCCAAAACTAAAGAGTTTCTTGATTGGGTGTCTTTTCTTCATCAGTCAGGTCTTTCTTCTTTATGTTCTTTCTCTCACAGCATCAGGATCTCTGAAACAATGGCCAAATGAAATGAACTGTCTGTTTTGAGGTTTTTTTTTTTCGGTGCATCCCTTTAGGGTTTTATCTTTCTTTTGCTTTGTTCCCTTATTCCCCTCTAAATTTGGCAAAATGCCGCCATATTTTTTCCAAACCCTGTCCCCTCTCTTAACCTCACTTTTTCCCACTCAAAATCTCTATTTATAGAAAGAGTTGTCTTTATATAAAGCTCATCTCATTGTATGTTGGTTTATTCTGTGTTTTGTTTTTTTTTTTTTTTTTTCCTTTTCTTGAAGTGAGTCTTTTGATTCTCTGATCTGTCACTGGTGATCTTCTTACTCCACCACCACCAATCATTTGCTGTAATATCTATATACTATAAATAAATTAATACATACACATGGCGCGGGAGAAGATTCAGATCAAGAAAATCGATAACGCTACAGCCAGGCAGGTTACTTTCTCCAAAAGAAGAAGAGGGCTTTTCAAGAAAGCTGAAGAACTCGCCGTTCTTTGTGATGCCGATGTTGCTGTCATCATTTTCTCTTCCACCGGCAAGCTCTTTGAGTATTCCAGCTCCAGGTTAAAAAAAAAAAAAAAAATCCCTTTAACCCGACGCACATTTTCTACTGTTCATTTTTTTTTTCCCCTTTAAACTGCTTTTTTATACATAAAGGTGGTGATGGTTGGGGGAAGGAAATAAGGAAGGAATTCTAAGTAATGGAGAATATGTAAAAGAATATCCAACTTACGGGTTTCTGATTGATGAACTACTGGGAATCACTTAAAAAAAAAATATTCTTGCATTTGTTATTACTGTATATGCTAGCTTGGGGCTTGAGCTTACAATGGTTCCAGTATCTTGCTTCCTAGGTTATACTTTCCATTTCGTTTACTATCTAAGATATCTCGTGCTTGTGTGATGATTTCTTCTTGCGATTCCCAAGTCGTCACTGCAAAGATTCTTTTCTTCTGCTCTTCTTTCCAAGAAAAGTTTTTTCTTTTGTCAAAAAAAAAAAAAAAAAAGATGACCTTTCGTGTAATATCCTGTCCGTGTCTGAAAAGACCATATCTTCTCTGAATATACAGAAGCGTTTAGTGGGCATTAGAATATTTACTTAGCTTCACTGGAGCTCGGATTGCAATAATATTATTTTTGCATACTTGGGTCGCTTTTCTGTGGACATGAATTTAAGTAGATCAGAACAAGTTGCAATATGTGGATAATACAATGAATAGAAGATAATACCATCATAATTTAATTTGACAGTTTACACGCACACATACACACATATATATAGTTTTAATAATAAAACTCATTTTGATTCCTTGTGATTGGCATCCAATGATTTTGCAGCAATATTTCCTTTTTTTTTTTTTTTTTTTTTTGACTCAGAAGAAAACAAAGGATGAAACCTTGAGTAGGCAAACCCCATGTCACCTTCCCATAAAACTGTTAAAAATTTAATTTTTTAAGTGACGGATTATTTTCAAGTGATATTTTAGCTTCTTTTAAGACTTGCAAGTCATATATAAGAATTTGCTATAAGTAGTTAGAGAAGTTTAAGGATTGAACAATTCTGTGATTTTAAATTTCAGAATTTTCATAAAGGATCAAGTTTGTTAGGCATCCAAGGATCATCAGTAGGGGCTGTTTTAGCTCACCAGAAATTCTTAGGGGCTGTGATTACTAATACTATTGATTATAATATAAGTTTTTAGTGCAGGTGGTAATTTATCACAGGATCAGAGCAAAAGGTTTTGTGTTCAACTCCTGTCTTTGCCCCCATTTGTTGATTATTGTGCTACTCGTGGCTTAGCTTAATTAAAATAAAGAGAATGTTAGATAGAAAAAAGGCTAACAAGAAAGAAAAAATGTGTCTAAATGATATTGCTAAGTAAGATAACCTTTTCGATTTGTTGGATGAAGATGCTATTTAGAGATGTTGTAAATATAAGTTATGTGTTTGATGTTTTTAGAGTTCAAGTGTGTGGTTGCCCTTTTCTTTGTTTTTGGTTTATCCTTGTTGTTTTGGGTTCTCATTCACAATGAAGTTGAGTTTGATGAAATTATACATGGTGGTTAACTTTGATGCCGTTTGTCTTTGTTAGTATGAAGGACATACTTGAAAGGCATAATTTACACTCCAAAAACCTTTCAAAATTGGAGCAGCCATCTCTTGAGCTTCAAGTGAGTTTCTTTTACCCGCTGAATTCTTGGTTTTTTTTTTTTTGGCTCTCAACAGATACCAAAACATTGCATTCACTGGGAAGATGATTCTAACACTTGCATTAAGTTTAAACTGTCGTTGAAATGTTAAACTTACCTTTTTCTTGTGACCAGAAGAATCTGTTGTTTCCTCTCTCTCTCTCTCTCTTTGTTTTCATTTAATTTGGAAATGAATGCAAAATCAATATGTGTATGCAGCTGGTAGAAAACAGCAACTATTCTTTATTAAACAAGGAAGTGGCTGAGAAAAGCCATAAGCTCAGGTTTGTACTTCTTTACCCCATTTATTAATTCTGTTTACTTTCAAAAACATGAATCCTTCTGAAGCTATTTGAACATATTATATTTGCTAAAACAGGCAGATGAGAGGTGAGGACCTCCAAGGCTTGACAATTGAAGATCTACAGCAGTTAGAAAGGTCTCTGGAAGCTGGACTGAGCCGTGTGATAGAGAAAAAGGTCAGTTTTTCTAGCACACATGGATGTTTGATTACATATGAGTGTTGTTGTTGTGCTGTTGCCTATTAGTAGCCTGATGGACCCTTTGGTTTACTTTTATTATGTTTAGGGTGAGAAGATTATGAAGGAAATCAATCACCTTCAGCAGAAGGTGAGAAAGCAAAAATTTCCACTGGGCTATAAATTACTTTTCTGAAAATCCTTTGTACTCGTTTCATTCCATCCTGTTAAGCTCCATTCAAGTGAACTGTGTATATATATATATATATATCCAGTCTTATTCTTTTAAGTTAATTAAAAGCTCTAGAAGCAAGGGATGAGAAAGCTTACCTTTGACGTGGTGTTTTTATGGGGCTCAAGTTCCAAATGATTTCTTCTAAAACTTCAATGTGGGACTTTGTGCCCTTTGGAAAGACACAAAATCCCTAAAGGCATAGTAAATATATACCAAAATGCATTATATATATGTGTGTGTGTGCATATACATATTTATCATCTGTAGATTTTGAATTAAAGAATCATGCAAGTGTTTTTTATAATCCAAGATCTGTTTTTGTTTTGCATCATCCATCAGGGTATGCAACTCATGGAAGAGAATGAGAAATTGAGACAGCAGGTAAGCATATCCTCCCTCCCACTTCCATTAGAAGCGATTAATGCTACATCCCTTGTTTCCCATAATACTGAAGAGACACGATGCATTATGCGAACTTCGGTTCTCTCCCTGAAGGTTATGGAGATATCCAATGGGCACAAACAAATTGCAGCAGCAGCAACAACAGCAGATTCAGAGAACATTCTGTATGAAGAAGGCCAGTCATCAGAATCTGTTACAAATGTATGCTATTCTGCTGGCCCTTCCCAAGACAATGACACTACTTCTGGTACATTTCTCAAGTTGGGGTGAGTTAAACACCTTTGCTTGAAGCATAAAAGAATTTAAAGTCATGTGATCATATTATTATTATTATTTTCTTGTCAATTCAAAGATTTACTATCTAGTTTTGAAAAGTTGTTCTTGAATAATTTAATTAATTAATTTATTTTAATGTTTTGGTTGTAGGTTGCCATACTCGGGATGATGCAATAGAAAGAAGATTAAAGCTGGGGAGTGGGGAGTAGCAGCTAAATGTTGTATGTTATTAACTCATGATAACATATAAATAAAGATGTAAAGCTAAATATCAAACTCGAGAATCTTAAAGCTTCGAAAAAAAAAAAATGAGAAAATGAATATTTTCAGAATCTTTGATCTATAATCAGATCGGAAAATTGCATATTTAGTCTTTTATGTTTTTATTGTTCGGACAGGTACATTTTTACTTTTTTTTTTTTTATATATATATATATAATTAGATCTCTATTTTATTTTCAATTGAACAGAAAAAAAAAAAAATAAATAAATAAATCTTTCTAACCACTAAAGTTTATATGTCACGCACATATAAATCTTATGAATAACATGATTTTGTCATTTATAATTTTATTAATAAATTTAAAATTTAATAAATTCTTATTTATTTCGATCAAATTACTTTAGAAGAGAAATACATGGAATGGATAAAATTAAAAAATTAAATATAATTAAAAGAAACAGGTTTTCATTATTACATGAATTGATTAATGAAAATACAAATAATAAAAATGTCTTTTAGAAAATATACGCCAAATTGACATATGGATTTTGTTAGTTGAAAATTATTAAAAAATTTTGGTCGAAAAAATTAATTTGTCTAATTAAAAATAAAATGGTGATAAAAAAAAATAGAAATTTGTTTATCCAAATTTTTATGGGACTAAAATATTTAGGGTGTATTTAGTTTGGAGTTTTTTTTTTTTCAGTTTTTCACTCAAATTCAAAAAAAATGAGGTGTACTTGTTTGGATACCATCTGACATGATACTATTCATGTTTGCCCACTTGGTAAAAAAAAATTAATAAAAAAAATCATTACACTCAATAAAAAATATAAATATATATCAATTCAATGAAAATATCATTATTACACTAATAAAATATATTATTTTTGACTCCCAATTACTAAACAACTTCTTAACTTGTTCCTACCTTACTTATCATTTTTTGCAATCCACTCAACTCTTTTTTTTAAAAAATGAGCAAACTCAAAAAAAACTCCAATCCAAATACTATCTACCATCGACAACAATGACTATTCCTTTTGGGACGAGTGTTCTCTCATTTGAGGTAAATGGTTGGCCATGAGATGTGCTCCATTCTCATGGAGAGGATTTGAACTCCCAACCTCATGGTTAAATGACAAGATAAACAACCACCACGCCACACCTCATGGTTAGATATAATAATTCTTGGTAAATAGAAATATAATCGAATTGAACTAAACAGAACATCGAATGTTTGAATTTGGCTCGATTAATTTTTGAACACTATGGAACCAAACTTAATTGAGTATGGGATGTTTGAGCTTATTTGATTAATTTTTCTAACACTTTGTCTGAGCAAACTCGATTAATGTTTTGAATTTAAAATAACGTTTGAGTTTGTTGGATTGTTCGTTTATATAATTGAAAAATTGTTCACGTCGAGCTAGTTTAATTTTCAAGTTACTTTTAAACTCCAATTTGAGTTTGAATATAAATTAATTTTTAAAAAAAAATTAAATGATAAAAATAATAGAATAATTTGTGGATTTAGTCCCAAACAAATTTATTTTTGGCAACTTTAGTCCCAAAAAAGTTTTTTTTTTTTTTTTTTTTTTAACTTTTAAGGTTCTAAACTATTTTATGATTGGACAATAAAGTCCTTTTTGACGGATTCTATTAGAAAAATTTGTAGATTTGGTCCTCAATCTTTCGATCATTGGTGAATTTGGTTCCTAATATTTATGGTTTTCTTGTGATTGGTCTCTTTTCTTTATTTTTTATTTAGTAGGTCCCCCAATGTATAATAAGTTGGTGCATTTGGTCATTTTTGTTCACAAAATTTGGATCAAACAAATATTTTGTGAAGTAAAGGACCAAATACACAAACTTATTATATATTGGGACCTACTACATAAAAAATAAAGAAAAGGGGCCAACCACACCAAAATCATAAACATTAGAGACCAAATTCACTAATTTTCCATAATATTAAAAAAGATAATTAAGTAAATTCACATTGATAACTTATCAAAAATATATATATAAATTCACATTAATGACCTCACTTAAATTAACATGAAAAATATGATTTCTGCTACCTTGGTTTCGTTATTCATAAAGTTGTTAATATGAATTTATATTTTTTTTTTATAAGTCATTAATATGAATTTACTTAATTACCTTTGTTTTTTATTGGTGAATTTGATCCCTAATGTTTATAGCTTTGTCCAAACAAAGATTTTTTTAAAGAAAATAACCAAATGCACTAACTTATTATATATTGGGGACCTACTAAAAAAAAAAAAAAAAGACCAACCATACCAAAGCCATAAACATTAGGGACCAAATTCACCAATAATCGAAAAATTGGGACTAAATCTACAAATTTTCTTAACAGAATCAGTTAAAAAAGGACTTTATTGTCCAATCGTAAAATAGTTTTGGACCTTAAAAATTTTTAAAAAAAAAAAAAAAAACTTTTGAAACTAAAATTGAAAAAAATAAATTTGTTTAAGACTAAATCCACAAATTATTCAGAATAATAATATATAAATATTATAATTTGATCGCAAATATTGAATAATATTGAAATTTAGTAAACTATTTGATTTTAATTTGTTTAATAAATGAATTAGTCTTAATCATATATAAATCAATTCACCAACACGCTTTGTTGGCAAATTATTTAATTATTGTTAAATTATTTTAGAAGTTTATTAGCAAAAAATGAAATATATATATATATATATATTGAGATGTAGTTGGTTCCTAGTGAATTTAATCAACTATTAACTAAATCAATATTTGTTTTCTCATAAAATAATTTTAAATTTTTGGAAAATTCTTCAATTCAATTCTTTAACTATTTACGTTTTCTCGAGTTGGTCTTAAAATTTTAATTTCATATAAATTGATCCTTTATCTATTTTTGATTTCCCAAATTGATCCTTTCAACTAAAATTCAGTCACTTTACCGACATACCCATTAAATTGAAAAATTATTTTGATCATTTTATGTTAGATAAAAGAAAAAGTGGAATATTATTTAATGGACTGAACCGAGAAATATTCCAAATTTTAATTACTTGAGAGATAATATTTTTTTATTGAATATAACGGTATAAAAGGACACCCACAATTACAAAAAAAAAAAAAAAAAAAAAAAAAAAAAAAAAAAAAAAAAAAAAAAAAAAAAAAAAATCATTTTAAAACATTATTCTGAAGAAAATTGTGATAAGTATATTATTCATGAAAATAATTTCGAGAAGGATGATATTCAAATAATTTCCTCAAAATAGAAAATTATTTTTATTTAGAAGTATAAAAAAATCAACTAGTACTTGAAATATGATTTAAAAAAAAAAAATGAATTTCAGGTTTTTTTTTTTTTTTTTGGTGAAGATAGAAAAATGTGTACATTTTTTATATGAATTTAGGAATTATAAAGAATCGTTTTAAAAACTTTTCATCATTCAAAATCTATAGCAAATTTGCTACTACAACATTTTTTTTGAAGGTCCTTTCCAATTATTCTTAATACATACATACATATATATATATATATATACATATTGGCAACAAAAAAAAGAAGTGTAATATATTTAATAAAAATAAACTACTAATTTAGATATTGTATTTTGCTTAAATGAAAAGGGGATTTAAATGAAAAGGCAAAATAATCAATGATACGAAATGTATACATTTTTGTACACCAAAATGCATGGTAAGAGAACTCTAAGATGCAAGTGTTTTTCAAAGTGAACTCAAAAGTTTGAAACCGTATTCATATATATATAATTATTTAAAAATTTAAGATTAGAATTTACTTATAAAAAATGAAATTAATAAAAATTAATTTAAATATGATCACGTCATTCACAACATGCACTATACGAATTAGGGATGGCAACGGGGACGAGGGTTTGCGGGGACACCTTCCCCCATCCCCATCCCCGATTCTTACATGTATTCCCAATCCCCGTCCCTATTCCTTGGGAAATTTTTTTTCATACCATCCCCGCCCCGTTGGAGATCGAGGATTCCCGTGGAGAATTTTCACCACTTAGTTTTTATTCTTTATTTTCAATTAAATTATTAATGCAAAATTAATCAATAAATTTCGTAAA
>JAXGGT010000116.1:5995676-6006514 GCA_035583425.1 Marsdenia floribunda | reverse complement strand
TTTTTTTTTATGCCAAAATTCATGCAATTTACAAGTGTGCTATTAAATAAGAGTATTTTTATCAATTCAAAAAATTTATACATGCAAATTATGTGACTTTTGACATAAAAAAATATGTAAAAATATGGTCATAAGGACTTATTTATCCAATCCATTTTAATTTGAAGACTAAAAAGTTAAAAAAAATATATAGGGACTAATTCTTCCAAACAAAAATAAAATAGGGACTAAAATGTCCAATTTTTCATTTAATATATTATATCGGAAGAACCAATTTTTAAAATTAAAGCTGGACAAAGGATTAATTTGTATGAAATTAAAATTTTAGAACCAACCCGAAAAAACATAAATAGTTAAGAGATTGAACTGAAAAAAATTTTCAAAAAAATAATAATAAATTAAATACCTTATAAATAATATTATAGAAATTAGATAATGTTAATTAAGAAAATAATAATAAGAGAATGCAAAAATATATATAGTTTAATCAATGTGACTTCATTACTAGATCTATATTGTTAGAAAAAGTTTATATATATGTATATATTTATTTATTGAGAGTACAGTTTACATTGTGGGTATATATGTTATTACATAATCTCACCGCTTCCACGACATATTTCTGTCTTTCCTTTTTTTTTTTTTTTTTTTTTGTTTCTTTTGGAGAAGAAAATAGGTCAAATCAAGTTAAAATCATATCAAATTATATAAATCTTAAGACACTCAATAAATTGATTAATTGATATTTCAAAATGTCTAACTGCACTGGGATATCTTATGTTTAAAAAAATTCCACTTTCTTTTTATAACTATTTTATTTATTTATTTATTTTTTAAGTAGATTCAATATTTTTATTTTTTATGTTACTTAACTTTTTCTTTTCAGTTAATTTTTTCAAATAATTTGATCATTTTGATTATAATATGATTATGTACTTACAAGAATTATTATATTAAAAATGTTCACAAAAAATTATTAATATAATGAACACACAACTAAGACAATTGAATTATTTAAAAAATTTGGCCAGAAGTAATAAGTCAATTAATTGTAAATAATTATAATAAAATTTAGTACTATAAAAATAAAAAAGTATGATTTAATTTAAAAAATTAAAAGAAAAATAATTATAAGACGAATGTAAGAAATTCTCTATTATATATTCATTTTTAAAAAATTTTGACTCCAATGTAACTTGTACACATAATCTTTCAAATACTTCTTTTGTTAATTTGTTGTACACGAAAAAAAAAAAAAAATTACTCACTACTAAAAGACAATCTAAGTACGTAGCTTCTTCGAAAAAAGTAAAAATTGACTCACTCGAAAGTGCAGAATTGAGAATCCTCTGATCTCTACGATAACTATACAATCTATAATATATATATATATAGAGAGAGAGAGAGAGACTTGCCTAATAATAGTAATAGTAATAATAAGAAGAAGAAGCTGAATCATAGGATTACATTCACTTTCCCCTTCTTTGGCAAAAAGAGAAACAAATCCCTTCCAAGTTCCATTACAATGCTGATCATAAAAAGCTATCATATCATATCATATCATATCATATATTGCATTTGTTCAACGTGTACGACTCGGTACAAGAAAAGAAATGAGGGGAAAAAAAACCCTAAAATATTCAGTCTACATATATATATATATATATAGGTCCGTATATATAAATATATAAAGAACGCTACTATGAATAAGCTTGTATATATATATATATTCTATACACTAAATTAAGAATACAGTCACAGCATGCGTAGGTGTTACCGGTCTCGATGTGGCATCATGGAATGAATACATATGTATACACTCAGGGATTCTCTCATTCCCTCCCTTAAAAGCTGGGGGTGCCCCCAAGAACCAGGAGGGTTGGGGGTGGAGGAGGGAGGGAGGGAGGGAGGGAGGCTGGTGGCTAGGGTCGATAGATTTCTGCCCTTAGTTTTGCAAAAAATGGAACAAGTCCTGATACTCTGGCTTACTGTTTCCAGTTTTCTCGGCTGCTGTTAAATGTTCAAGGTTTTTGGACCTAATCTATATATATATAAAGAGAGAGAGAGAGAGAGAGACTGTGTGTTTTACAGAATTGATTGCTTTTTTTTTTTTTTTTTTTTTACTATATATAGTTATCTGTTGTTAGGAGAGGAGGATCGATGTTCAAACTATTGTTATTTCCTTTTCTCCTTTTTTCTTTCCCTTTTGGGGGGTAAGGATTGATTCGAGTTTTAATTGCCAAAAGAAAAGGGAAATTATACTTTTGGTGAAAATAAAGATATTATGATAGCCAAACTATAGGACTATTGATCGGTCCTACACTGAATCTAAGTTATAATTTAAATATTATATATATATATATATATATATATATATATGTATATATATGCCTGTATGTGTGTTGTTTGATTAGGGAATGATTGTGGTTTTTTTTTTTTTTTTTTTTTTTAATAATTCATATTTTAATAGTGTATTATTTTAGATTAATAGTACATATGTTGTCTTGTAGGGAGGGGGGAGAAAAAGAAAAGAAATAAATAAATAAATAAAAAAGAAAGTGAAATTCCTTCAAAAAGTGAAAAGGGGAATTTAAAATATTTGTTGATGGAAAACATTTTCTTTTGGCTGAGATAATGGGATTGAGCATTAAGGGAGGGTAACCCAACAGAGTCACCCATTTTCCGGTTCAAATGTTGGCCCTTATAAATACTTAACGTGGTGTATTCAATGTATGATGGAGTAATTTTTGCATGTAAATTTTGTTTATAACCTTTTATACTTATCGACTAATATGAGATAAATATATGGAGAGAGACCCTCAAAATTGTAGCATTTAATTAGAATGCGACACAATGAGATTCAAACTCAATTCTCTATTTGACCAGTCAGATAGAGATATCTAAGTAAGAAAAGTTACACTACTATATATAAATATCAACAATGTTAATCTAAGTAGTAAGAAAAATTATAACACTATAAAATATATATATATATATCTTATTTGATTCTATGTTCAACTTTAAAACTTATTTATTTTAAAACTAACTATTAATTATTCAGATAATAAGGGACAAAAATAAACAAATAAACTAATAATAGTATTTGTTGCTTATATCAACTTGTGGTGAATCTTTTATTATTCTCGTATTATATTTTGCATTACATTTATATATAAATTATAATAAAAAAAAATGTATTATTTTTAATTATTAATATGACTCATCTCTTTCGGTTATTATTATTATTTTTTTCTTTTTTTGCCCCCCAAATTTCTATTATTTCTTTATTTGTTCAAAATAGATAACCATGTCAAACTTTACTTATAGAACTAACTAAATTGTACATTTTAGTCCTCCCAACCACCACCACCACACCCCCCCCCCCCCCCAACAAAAAAAAATATTTAGTAGAAGAGTATTGTTTTTTCTAAAGTAATTTATGGTATTATTTCAATTATAACACTTCTTCCACCCCAAATTGTATTAATCTTATTTCTCATTTAAAAATTAATTAATTTCAAATTATATGTCCTATTATAAAAGGGAAGCACACTTGAGTTGTAATAAGCTCTCTTAGCTTAAGTGAGATCGTAGATTTGAAACTGTACTTATGTATATAATTATTTGAAATTTGAGTCAGACCTAAATTGCTGAAAAGAATCTACCTAATTCAAGTAGGAATTAGTCTGATTTCGGACTTAACTTAAAGGTTTCATTCATAGTTATGAAACATTCAAAACATCTCGTGTACTAAAAAAAAAAAAATATTAAATTACTCTTTTTTTTTTCAACAATGCCACTAAATATTTCACACAGTTATCCCAATATATAATTACTATATCTACCAACTATTTATTATCTCCCATAAAATTTAGGGTGCATTTGGATAATAACTTAAAATTGGAAAATATACACATTTTTTAATTTTTATTTGAAATTTTTTTTACTTTGATCCCATAACTATTTTAAATTATCAAATTAGATAATATATTTTTAATTTTATGGTATTAGATCCTGCAAATATTTACTATTACATGATTTGGTTATTTTAGTCAATTTTTTTTTTTATTTTTTTATTTTAAATAATCTAACTATGTTGGTCATGTATTCATCACATTGTAAGTCTTGGAGAGAATTTTCAAGTTAATAAGATGAACACATGATCCAATCAACGATCAAATTATTTGAAAAAAAAAAAAATTGTTGAAAGGACCAAGTAAAGTAATTATAAATGTTTATAAAATCTAATATCATATAAATAAAAATATAAAATATAATTAAAAAAATGTAAAATAATTATAGGATAAAAATGATGATGTCAATTTTAGTTAAATGTATATATATGTATATAGAAGTGTGTGTGTGTGTTTTTTTTTGGAACGATAATATCAACAAATTTCATTCTTTTAACTAATAAAGAAATGAAAACAGAGAATCGTTTTTTTTTTTGTTTTGGTTTTTTCCAATATATATATATAATATAAATCTTGCATACCATTAATTTATATATTTTATGAAGATTGAATATTAAATTAAAAAAATAATTATAATAAAAAAATATTACACGCTGTATTCTATGTGCTACACAACAAATCTAAATAATTAATAAATATGAATCAAAATATATATATATATATATATATATATTGTTGAAAGTTCACATTTATATTATATATATATATGAGGGTATATGTGAAAGTAAAATTTTTTAATTAAAACAATGACTTCTTAATAAGCATAAATTTAATATAAATTTAATTAAATGTGATAAATAATTTTTTTAGATCATTTAGTAATTAAAATAATTGATTAATTTAAATTTAATTTAAATTACACTTATAAAATATAATTATTGTTTAGACAAAAAAAAAAAAATTCATTTTAACTTTTATATAATTATAAATATTAAACTCATAACTTTATAAATATTACTTATAAATTATTTATTTATTCAGTATAAAATTAAGGGATTAACTTGAATAAATAATTTTAGACTAATAGAGTAATATGTTGTATGAATATAATATAACGACCGACCTACAAGGTCAATAACGTCAAAAAAATAAAAAGTCATTCTCTTCCTTCCCACAAAAGGTCAAAACCAAAAAGGACAATTAATTTTTTTTTTTCCTTTTAAGAATTAAATAAATAAATAAAAAAGGGAAATTGTCCGCCAGCCCGGATCTTTCGCGACCTTGTTTCCAGACAAATTTTCTTCTCCTCTGAGCGGAGCCAAAAGTCACTGATCACTTCCTAATTTTATTACTATTATTAATTTTCTTTCTTTTTCCCCTAAACTCCAAACTCCAAACTTTTCTTTGCCCTTCTCCTTTTTCTTATTGTATGGTTAAATTAAATTCGACATCATTTAACTTCTCAGACTTATTTATGACATTTCGTATCATATAAAAAAAAAATTATATACATTTATATTTTTATTGGGAAAAAAAAAATCTAGCAAGACTAACGAGTAATATTACATTAAATGATTTTTATTATAATTTTTTTTTATTCAACATAACTCAAATTCATAATATTTTATAATTAAAAATAAAATTTTTATTATCAAAACGGTCACTTATAGTAATAAAATTATATATATATTTAAAATTTTGATACACTTTTACTCCTAATATATCTCAAATTTATAATCTCTTGAATTATAAATGACACAACTATCCATTAAACTACACTATCTTGACTAATAATAAAATTATATATTTTGATATTTTTTAAATTATAATTTAATTCGGTCGAAAATATATTTTTTAATGAATAATATTATTTTAAATACATTTAGAAACGAATCTAGTGATGGGGAGGGAAAGTGTTTATGTCCTTACAAAGAAAAACTTTCAACATCTGCCATCTGTCTTATAATAATATATACTCTTTTTTGTGGATTATCAACAAAAAAAAAAAAAAAAAAAACACTTTTTTGTGTTTTGAAAAACAGATATATATATATATATATATATATATTTTCCATATTGTATAGTTCCTGAAAAAGAAATAATTTTTTTAAAAAAATTGTTATAATTATTTTTTTTTTTTGGGAGGGGGCGGGGGAAGGGGTTAAGCAACGCATTGTTATTTATTATTATTATTTTCGAAATTATTTTTAGAAAAGTTCTATTTATGTCCTCCAAATTTATAGAAAACTAGAAATTTTGAATTTATAATAAATAATTATCAATAATAGTTTGTACATAATAATTATTCACTATATCTTTTATTGTCCTAATTAAAAAAATTTTAAAAAAAAATTATTTAATAATATTTTTATTATTCCTTTTTTTAAAAAATTTTGAGACACTTTTACATCTGTTGTGTTTCGAACTCAAAATTTCTCATAATCCCTTAAATCGTAAAGTTGTTAACAACTAAAATACGTTTTCTTGTCAATAATTTTTTATTAAAAAATTAAAAATATGTTAATTTTAATATTTTATTTAAAATGGTAAAAAATGTTTTTTTAAAAAAAATTTAAAGTACTTTTTGCCTTGATATGTTTAGATCATAAGTATCCACCGAACTAAACTGTGTTGATGCTAAATAAATATATATATATATAAATAAATAAATAATTATTCAAGAATATTTTTATTATTTATTTTTTACGTGACTGAAAAATTTATAATTTTTAGAAAAATAATAAATGAAATTACTATTAAATGAATAAATAAATAATTATTTTAAATTAATTAATTAAAAATAAAAAAGGGGGGGGGGGGCGGGGGGGAAGTTGTCCCTCTTGTTTTCAGCCGGATGGCAGAAGAAACCGCTCTTTGCTCCCATTATATTCTTCCACCTGCTCAAACCTCTCTCTTCTCTCTCTCTCTTCTTCTTCTTCTACAACTACTCACCAGCTAGCTCCCATTTCCTCATCCTTTCTCTTCAAAATCTACTCTCTGCTCTTAATACTTTCTTTGTTCTTTACTACTACTTTCTTTTGCTTCCTCTGCAACTTTGCATGTGATTTTTTTCCTTTTTTTTTTTTTTTAAATTTTTTTCCCTTCTTCTCTATTCTCCCGGCCCTTCTCTTTCTTTTAGTGTTCATCACAATTTTCTTGAACTCTCTCAACTCGGATTCAATATTTTTACATACATTTTTTTTATTATTATTATTTTAAAAGGAAAATAGCAATATAGATTTCTCACATTGTGGAGATTTGTGATATGGGTTCTTTCTCTAATGGAGGATAATCATGAAGTAAAAAGGTAGAATAGTTTTTTGTTCCTAGTTTTCTTTTGCTTTGTTTAGGTCGGAGTTCGTTTTTCTTTTCTCTTTGATTTGTAAAAGAAAGAAAGAAAAAAAAAAAAAAAAAGGAATAGGAATGGCACCGGAGAACAACTGGCTATCTTTTTCACTATCATCAATGGAAATGTTGGGCGGTTCTTCTCAGCCACAGATGCTTGAATCCACCATGAAACTTGCACCATTTGAAGCTGCTTCTTCTGCTGACTCTCATCATTACTACTTCTCTGATAACTTCTTTGGCCATGGTAATAATTTTAAATGCTTACATGAATATAGATTTGTGTTCATGCATTATATATATATATATCATTTTTTTGTACTGTCCAGCTTCAGTGGCTTTGATTGATTAATTACCTTTGCAACAAAAATGGAAAAATGAAACTTCAAGTCAAGGTTGCCATTAATTTCTGACTTAGTTTTGCATCAGCAACAACCCGAGTTTTCTGTTTGTTTGCTGAGCAAAACCACCATATGAAGAAAAAATGGGTAAAAGACAAGATTATGCATTTGTGTCATACATTTCCGTTACTGAACATTTTTTTTTTTTTAATCTCAAACTCCATACCTCTTTTTTTTTTTTTTTTTTTTTTTCCAGTGATAACCCAAATTGTTTCCTGCTTTTACATACCTTATTCAGTTAGTTTCGTCCTCTGGCTTTCTCTTCAAACATCTTCCTTCATTATTTTTTATTTTTCTTCAAACAACCCCCTTCCATTTTTCATTTTTTTATTTTTTAAAATTTTTTATCAGCTCAGATCACAGAATTTTTTGCAGGTTGGCAGAGCTCATCAAAGGGTCATCAAGTTATGTATACAGAGAGTGAAAATCAAGTAAAGGAGGTTGTTACAGCACACAGCAACATGAATGGCGGTCATCATGACCACACTTCCATTTTCACCAGCTTCTTGGAGCAACATCAGCCACCGCCAAAGCTGGAGGACTTCTTGGGCGGTGACTCGACAGAGACACAGGACTCGTCCCTGACTCACATATATGACCAGGGTGGTGGCGGTGGTTCAGCTTCTGCTGCTTACTTCAGCGACCACCAACAAGATCTCAAAACTATGGCTGGGTTTCAGGCCTTCTCTACTAACTCGGGGTCCGAAGTTGATGACTCGGCCTCCGTCGCCAGAACCCAGCAGGTGGTGTGTGGCGAGTTCACCGGCCAGTCTATTGAGTCTGCTAACTCGTTGGCCTATTCTCAGTGTCCCACTGGTGCTTTATCTTTGGGCGTAAATACCCAGACCTCTGATCAGAAAGCCATTGTTGCTGTTGATTCAGATAGCTGTAAGAAAATCACTGATACCTTTGGGCAAAGAACTTCAATCTACAGAGGCGTTACCAGGTAAATTCTTTTCTATGGGCTCTTTTTTTAAGATCATTTCCACTAATTTTCAAGATTTTTGGGGAACATCGCTTGTGAAAAAGCTGTATTTCAAACCCTTTATTTTTCTTTATTATTATTTTTTGGGTTCGAAGTTTACGTCTTCACTATGCATTTCCACTGTTTAATGCAGAAGCTAGAGAAGTTTTCAAAAGGAAAAAAAAAAAAAAAAAAACCCTCCCCCTTTTTGTGTTTATTCTGAAAGGATGGAAGATTTAAAAATTAAAAAATAAAAATAAAAATAAAAAGGTCATTCAATTCCAAAACAAAAAGAAAAATCTGATTCTTTTGTTGTTTCTGGCGGGTGTGGTCTTGAAAGTTGGTTTTGGTGTTTTGATTGATTGTGCAGACACAGATGGACAGGAAGATACGAAGCGCATCTATGGGATAACAGCTGTAGAAGGGAAGGCCAAGCAAGAAAAGGGCGTCAAGGTACGATCCTTCTCTCTCTCCCTCTCTCGTACTACACCATCAAATCTATTTACCTCTTATCTTTTTCTTTATTTAAAAAAAAAAAAGAAAAGAAAAGTCTGGGTGCATTAAACTGTGGGAACGAAGTTGAAGTGAAGGTTGCATGCAAATCCTGCAATGAGGAGCAAAACAAATAAAATGGAAAAAGGTGACATTAATGGTGGTGATTGTGGGTGGTTGGGTGTGTTTGGATTTGGATTTGAAGCCTGTAAAAGAAAACTGTACTCCCTGAAATCTGATCAGGGCTCAGCTCAGGTGGAGAGGAGAGTATTTTTTCTTTCTTTCAAATCAGAACTTTTACGATGATTGATTGAGTGATGGTATATAAATGAACAAATTGTACTTCTGTTCTTCCCCACCCACCAAAAAAAAAACAAAAACGAAAAAAATTGTTTCTTTCTTTCTTCTCTTCTGCTGATATGATCAGATAGGCCGCCATTTTTTTCATGTTTTAGCTCTGGTTTTTCCTTTTCTTTTCTGCGTCTCTTGTCATAACATATTTTTCTTGGATTTATCCATTCTTTTTTTTTTTTTTGTCTGGTTAATTGAATTTCCTTTTATCCAAAACTCCTCCTATATGACGACCAACCCCAAGATAGCTTACATACCATACCCTCCTCACCTATTCTGGATGCTAAGGTCTGAATCCTCTGAATTTTCTTTTTTCTTTTTTTTTTTTTTAATTCTTTAATCAGAGATAGCTTTTTTTTTATTATTATTAGCTTTTGCTTTTTATTTTATTTTTCTTTCTTGGGCCAGTGACTCTCGATTGGTTTGACCAAGTCTTGTCATCACCACTTCCCAGTTTCTCCCACATGAAAGTTTAAATAAAATGTACTGCCCACCATCTTTTGCGGATTTTCACACGCACCCCTCCTTAATTCTTTTTTCCCCCCGATAATTGCTGCACCCAAATGCACTGTACTTTTTACTACTTTAATGGAGGGTTCAAACTTTTAAAACATATTATATATGTATAATCTCATTTGTGTGTGTGTGTGTGTTTTGTTCTGTTTTTAAATTTAATTTTCTCTCTTTTTTTTTTTTTTTTTTTTGGTTGTTTTGTGGATGGATTTGCATGGGATATTGGACGTTTTCTTCTCTTTTGTTAAGCAATCAGACAAAAACATAGGTTGTAATTGGAGTTTACTTTTGGGAAAAAAAGGGGAAAAAGGAAGGAATGCCGTAGAAGTAGTGGACTAAAAATTTCAAGCTAGGAAACCCTTTTTGGTCGGTCTCTTCTTGCTTGCTCTTTCAATACAGGAATAAAAAGTTTTCATGTTACGCATGCTATTGAGTTTTCTTTTTTGAACTAAATGTTTTCAATTAAAGCTTGAGAAATTTGACCATATATATCTATCTATATATCGTTGAAGAATATACTGATGTTTCCCATTCCTTTTATATTGCTGCATTGGAATTGCGCTCGTTGCTTCAAATATGGAATTTTTCGGCAGTTTACTTGGGTAAGTAGTTTCCTTGTTTTATATATATATATACACGCGCATAGTTTCTCGTGAATATTTATGGAGAATATGGGGAATAAAATGCAGGTGGATATGACAAAGAAGAAAAGGCAGCTAGAGCTTATGATTTAGCTGCTTTGAAGTACTGGGGTCCAACTGCTACCACCAATTTCCCTGTAAGTATACATGTATATATTTATATATACCATAACTCCCATGTGCATGTAAGTTTAATTAATTTGTCTCATGTTTTAAA
>JAXGGT010000116.1:5942858-5964694 GCA_035583425.1 Marsdenia floribunda | reverse complement strand
GGTGCGTGTAATAGTAATACCCTTGGTATTAGAGTGGACTGTGGATTGTCCATTCACATTGTAGATGTAAGGTTGTTTCGTAGAGGATGATGCGGGATTTGAAGACCCAGGAAATGACTCGCAAGATGATATTGATAGTGTCTTAAATAAATTTATGGAAGAAGGTTTAGAGGACTTTGAGTTACATGTTAGTAAGCAGGTAAGGATTGAAGAGAAAAGTGGTGAAAATTTAGTCCAGGTAGAAGAATCAACTATTGTTGAGAGGATTGAAGAGAAAACTGGTCAAAATTCTGTCCAAATACAAGAATGTATTGAAGAAAAAAACTTCTTTGAATGAGATGATTGAAGTTGATGCTTCAACTAGTGTACAGACACTAGAAGCTGCTACAAGAACCAAGAGAAAGCTGGGATTTAAAGGTGCTCAAAAGTTGCATTTATATAAAAAGAATGTGTATGATAATGGTAGCTACAACAAGGAAGATGATGGTGAAGAATCTGCAAATGAAAAGAGTGATGATGAATATTTTAAAGGTGATGGCACCATAGATGAAGAAAATGAGTTTGAGAGATTTAATGCAAGTAGGGATAAGCTTCATCCCAATTTCACTATTGGAATGTACTTTAACAGTAAAGATGACTTGAAGTGTGCTATCGTAAATCATGGAATTAAAGAAGGAAGACACTTGAAGTTTATAAAGAATGATAACATGAGGGTTAGAGTCATTTGTACTGCTGAAAATTGTGAGTTTTTGATTTATGCACATTTTGTGGAAGACACTCCAACTTTTCAAATAAGAAGTTTAAACATTTCCCATAATTTTTCAAGGAAGTTGAATAACAAGTTAGTGTGTCTTCTAGGTATCTTGCAAGACACTACCTTGAAGACTTCAAATATGAAAAAAGAATAAAAATTCATGAGTTCAAGGACAAGGTGCACAGAGAATTGAACGTGAATATTAGTAGAGCCCAAATTTATAAGGCCAATCGTGAAGCAAAAATCATTATTGAAGGAGAATATAAAGATCATTACAACATGGTTTATGACTACTATGTAGAAATAAAATGAAGCAACCCAGGTAGCACAGTGTTTTAGATGCACCAGAAGATCCTAAGACTGGTCGAAGCTTTTTTTGGAGGTTGTACATATGTTTGAAGGCCCTAAGAGATGGGTTTATTGAGGATTTTAGGAAATTGATAGGCTTCGATGGAACTTTCTTGAATAGGCCTCATCCTGGTATTTTACTTACAGCAGTTGGTATGGATGGAAACAATGGGATTTTTCCCATTGTTTCTGCAGTGGTGGAAGGAGAGATAAAGCTTCTTGGACTTAGTTTATTGAAGGTCTTATTAGAGACCTCATTATAGATGATCTAGGGCAGAATTGATGCTTCATTAGTGACAGACAAAAGGTAAACAATTGTTTTATTTGAAAGTTGTAAAATATATATATATACACACACTAGAAAGTAACTATTTTTTTTCTTTTTCATGAAGGGTTTGATACCTGCATTGATCGAGCTATTGCCTAACATGGAGCATCGACATTGTGTATGTCATTTACATAATAATTTTAAAACTATTCACCCTGGGCAAAAGCTGAAGGAAATACTGTAGAGATGTGCTAAAGCATCTTACATGAACCTCTTTGAATCTGAGATGGAAGTGATGAAGAATTTTGATGAATCAGCCCACAAATGGCTTATGAAGAATACAAATCCATTACACTAGTCTCGATCACATTTTAGAACAACAGTGAAATCAGATATGTTTCTCAACAATCATTCTAAAACGTTTAATCGAAATATATTTTATGCAAGATCAAGGCCAATCTTGGAGATGCTTGAGCGGATAAGGGTGTTTAATGCTGAGAAATCAATAAAAGAGGGATTGGATACAAAAAAAAAAAAAAAAAAAAAAACTAGAAAACTATGTCCAAGAATCATGAAAAAGCTTGAGGAGTCATCACACTGCTTTCCAATATTTGCAGGTGGATCAAAATTTAAAATGAGGGAGGCTAATAACATTCAATTTGCAGTTGATATTGAGAAGTGGGATTGCACATTTAGATCATGGGAACTTAGTGGAATACCTTATCGACATGTTGTAGCATCCATTGGACTTGCAAGGAAAGATCCAGTAGACTACACTCATCATTGCTGCACCAAAGAGGATTTCATGAAGTCCTATGCACCAGTTATTGGACTAGCTGATGGTCTAAATAACTGGCCAAGAACAAATCAATAGCCATTACTTTCCCCCAACTAAGTTGAAATTGCCAAGAAGGCCAAAGAAAAACAGAAAACTTGAAGTAGATGAAAAAAGAGCCAAGGATCTTCAAAAGGAAAAAAAAAGTTGTCTAGGGCAGGGTTTGGATTACTAAAGTGTGAAAAGTGTGAGAATGTTGGATACAATAAGAGAACATGTAAAGAAGTGGTCCAACCTAGTAATTATGACCATAACTTAGTAAAGTGTGGTGGGTGTGGTGAAGAAGGACACAACAAAAGAACATGTTCTTTTGTAAATGTCTTGATTATGATGATGGAGCTGCAATAGGAGGTGATTTCTATTTAGTTAGGTAGGCAGCAATATTGGTTATTTTGGAACTTTTGCATGGATCAAATGTTATTTACTTTACCAATATTTTGGATCAATTGAAATGCCAGTTTTTAGAAATATTGTCATTTGTTCAATAGAATATTGGTCCTTTAAAGCCAAATATGGTTGGTAGTTGTATTATATATATCTTTGGGCAGCTTTGTTATAAACTATTTCAGAGTGAGGGAATTTCATATGTTAGCATTGGCTACACATGAAGTACACTTCTCTATACTGAGAGAGGTAGGTACCCTATGGTTTTCCATGCAAGAATGGAAATTCTTGTTCTCTATTAATTGTCTATTTTCTGCTTTATATCTTGCCTTTGTATTGAGAAAGAGTTACCCTTTTTATACCTAAATTAGTTGTGCTTCTGACTATGTTTAAAAGGATGTAGAGGAACAGCCAAATTCTGTTTCAGAACTTGAATTACATAAGAAGTCCAAAGGGTAGTTCAAATTGTAGGTGGTTGAAATGTTGATCCTTTGTTGAGACTATGGCTTTGTAGGAAATATGAAAATATTAATTTTTTTTCTTCTAACTATCAATTAATCATTTGTGCAGAAACTAGTCTGTAGATTGACCTCACAGTCCTACCAATCTGAAGTAGGATCAGCAGCATCAGATGGTCAGAAAGTGCAAGGAAGAGCATCTATGAAGAAAATATGTTTTCTGGTTTTTAAGTAAAAAAGAAACTAGTTTATCTGGGATTGTTCTCCATCAATTATGCACTCCAAGGAGGAATTTGTTTGGTTACCATCACTCCTACCTTTGTTTTCTTGGTTCAGTTTACAATAATTTGTGAGATAATTCTCTTGTTATTAGATCATCTGGGGGCTGCAGTGAAATCAAATAGATTTGCATTATAGCAAATTGTTTCTTTTATGCGGGAGTTTTGCTGATGGTTAGAAAGTGCAGGGAAGAGCATCCATGAAGAAAATACCTTTTCAGGATTTTAAGAAAAAAAGAAACTTGTCTATTTGGGATTGTTCTCCATCAATCAAGCACTCCAAGGAGGAATTGGTTTGATTACCATTACTCCTAACTTTGTTTTCTTGGTTCAATTTACACTAATCTGTGGGATAATTCTCTTGTTATTAGATCATTTGGGGCTACAGTGAAATCAAATAGATTTGCATTATAGCAAATTATTTTTTTTTATGCTGGAGTTTTACTTCTTTTTTTTTTTTTTTTCAAAAATTGGTCGGTTCAGTCCCATAACTATTTTTGTTAATTAACTAAAGTCCAAAATCTTTATTTTTAACATAATAAGTCCTATATCTTTTTAAGAGCGACCTATTAAGTCCTTTCAGCAAAAAATTTAAACTTTTCAATCAAAATTCATTACGTGCAGGGTTCTGATGATGATGATTCTAATAAAAAAGTAGTGACAATGATGTCAACACCTTTTGAAAGGAATAAATTGCACAATAAATATTCACAGTGGTACAAAACTCTAAATTCACTGGGATTTAGCTTCTCACCATCTGCGATGGCCTAGCCATTCTCTCCACTTCTCAGTTTGGAGAGAAACATATAGAAGAACAGTCTTTGGACTGTTTTGCCCCCTCAAAAAATCATCACGTGTCTGATACGTGTTGAATTTTGACCGAAAAGTTTAAATATTTGGTCAAAAGAACTTAATAGGTTGCTCATAAAAAGATATAAGACTTACTAGGTTAAAAATAAAGATTCTGGACTTTAGTTAATTAACAAAAATAGTTACAAAACTGAATCAACCAATTTTCCTTTTTTTTTTTAATTATTAGTTTAGATATTTCTATCTTCTAGTTAATAGTTGACTTTTTACTTTTGGAAACTTTTTTTTTTTCTTTCTCTAATTTTTTTTTCCAACATAATCTATATCTCTATTTTCCCTTTGTTTGCATGTGTGTCTACTGTTTGTAAAAATTATAGAAAACTCTCAGCAATTTTCATTGACATAAAACTCTGTGTGTGTGGAACAAAATCAGGTCACTACGAATAATATCAGGGATGACATGAGCTGGTGGAAATATTGGGGCAGTTATAACTCAATTGATATTCTTTAGAGGATCGAAATACTCAACAGAAACAGGGATAACACTAATGGGAGTCATGGTCGTGTGTTGCACACTGCCAATTATGTTGATTTACTTCCCTTAATGGGGAGGAATGTTTAGGGGACCATCATCAAAGGGCGTATCAATAGAAGACTATTACATTTCTGAGTGGAATTCGGATGAGAAAGCAAAAGGTTTTCACCAAGCAAGCATGAAATTTGCAGATAAAAGTAGAAGTGAAAGAGGTAAAAGGGTTGGATCTGCTCCTGCTCCTTCCCCCTTTGATGGAACTCCAAATACACAAGTGTAATGAACTAGTGTCGTGGGTGAGCACCAAGCAGCACATCCCCCATTTCAAGAAATGTTGGTTTAGACAGCAAATTTTTAAAGCATCATTTGAAGCAAGCAATTTCTATGTATTTTTGTCTTTTATGTTACTTTTATGTCTCAATTTGGATAGTTGAACAATAACATATAAATACAAAAGCAGTACATCATTTCGCCACAACATTCGGTTTCTTACACAAATTTCCTCGAGTACATACAAAATGTCCACAACTAGAAAATAGAAAGTATGGTAAGAATTAAAAATACAATTTATAGGAATAGTAATTGGAATAAAAATACTTGCAACATGCTACTTAAACTATTGCTTATACATTACTACCTCCATTTATCAAAAAATAAAAATGCACTACTACCTTCAACAAACTAAAATAACCCACAATTACAACCATGTTTTTCCCTTGCAACAAAGCTCCAATAGAGCCAAATCATCACCCCCATTATCACTGCAATCCTAAATTTATTGTGCCTTCTTCCTTGCAAATTGTTCTCCTCTTCCATCCTTTTAATTCTCCTCAATAAACCTGAAATAATAGAATTTGACCTATTGCAAATTGGTAGGTCTAACCAGTAGAAAAAATCACACCCATTATCCTAAAAACATAAACAAAAAATTTGAGGAAGTAGTATACAAAAACAGAGGAAAAAAAGTATATAATTGGAAAGATTCTCAGCCATAGCCAACATCATAAATTGCATACAGTTGGGTCAAAATCTATCTACCAAAACAATGGCATTGATTTTTTTATGGTTATTTTTATCCATGGATAAATTGCCTGCAGGTGGGTCAAAATCTAGGATTTTCGCAGTTAATATATATTATATATTTGTATGCCATATGCAGGAAATTCATCATCTTCATAATGATCAGATCTAGAAATCTAATAGTAACTTGTTTGGATTAAAGACCTTACTTTATAATTTTGACATCCGTAAAATCTTCTTCTTGGATTTGAATCAGTCCATGAAGTTTGGATTCCATAGAAACATTCCATTGGTGGTGATGATTTAGATGAAAAAGACATACCTTTTGATCTTCGATTTATGATACTCCCTTTCTCAACTCTTCGATCTTTTATTCAAAATGAGGAAGGAAGAACAAAGAAGGTCGAAAGAATCAAAGAGAATGGGGAAGAAATTTTGATGGGTTTGGGTTAGGGTTTTTAAAAAAAAAAAAAAGATGAAAATTTTTTAAAAAAATAATACTAATTCTTAAACGGGATAGAGGGATGTAAAAGGACCAAAATACCCCCTACTAAAAGGCACACACAAGAGAAGTCAACAGAATATTTGAAAGTTAACGGTCAACGGATCATTTTGGTTAATTCGAAAATTTTTAAGGGACTACTTCGAACAAAATTAAACATGAGGGACCATAACAAATTAAAACATAAACTTCAGGGAACAAATTGACAATTTATCCTAAATATATATTATATTTCATGATAGATCTTTACACATTTATTTCAAATATGAGATTTAGGTATTACAACATCACAAAATTTGAATATTAGGAAAAAGTTCCAAGAGATAATTTAAATTCACTGCAAATCATATTTTCTTTTTTTTTTTTTGGTAATTCAGTATCCTTATTGAATAATTTGGGAAGGATCTATAGGAGAGAATCCAAAGATTGCAGCACATGGCTAAAATTCGATACAAGACCGTCCCTTTTCTTTTGGTAACTCTATATCTTTATTGACTAATTTGGGAGGGATCTGTAACGGAGAACCCCAACACTAGAGCACATGGCTGAAAATTTGGCACAAGGTCATCCATGGTAAGATTCAAACTTAGTACCTTCACTTGACAAGCTAGGTAGACACACTTAAGTAAGGAAAGCCACACCATTGGACTATCTCCTTATTTTCATATATTTTTTTTATTTATTCATATACATAAAATAACAAAACCGAGAAAACAAACATGTCACAAATAAGAGCCAAAACTTAATAAAGGTAAGAGGTCCCTTGTTCGAGTTGTCTCTGCCACACTTACATACATAAGTGGTGTTATTGATTAAAATGACCCTCTTTTTTATCATCATATAGTGAATAACCTAACTTTTAAAATTTGTGTGAATATGACATTAACACATGTCACATATGTGATATAGAAATCGAATCTCAAATGCCATATGGGATATAGAAAAATATTTATAACTCAAAATGGGAGTGCGATATAGGCTGAATAGTAATTTTTTCTTATTTTTTCTCCATAATTACATTCTATATCTCTAATAATTTTTAATCCCTCTTAATAACAAATTTTAGATTTAATTTTTAGAATATGATAAAATACTTAAAATATATTGATATTTTATTTATTTTATAACATAAGATAAATTTACTTTATTAAAATTTTAATTGTGATATATTTGGTCTAATATTTGATTGTAAAAAAAAGTACATGTAAGATGAATTTTGAGTATAGTTTTTATATTTATTCAAATTAAAAATTTAAGGTTAGAGTTTTACATATAAAATTAGGGTTTTAAGATACAAAATTAGAATTTAGATTTAAAATATAAAATTGCACATAAATTCATTTAAAACAAACTCTAAATTTATTTAAAATATATAAACACCCTAAATTCATTGAAAGTACATAAATTGTAAGTTCATTAAAAACACGTAAATAATATAATGTTTGCAAGAAGAAAAAATAAAAATAGTACAATAAAACTATTCAATTTCCATTTGTTCTTGAAATGTTAGGACATGTCTTTCTATTGTGTTATGATACATACATCTTAGAGGTGAATCTAGGTTTCGAGCATCTATAGAAAAATGATATCTAATAGTTCATATCCGACTTGATTGACCACCTTTCATGTTTGGCTTATAATGTTGAATAGTAAATGAAGTTTCAGCCCATTGTTCCTCACTAGCAACTGGATAAAGATTAACTTCATAAGTCATCTTGTAATTTTGTTTTGAATATATATTCAAAACAAATGTGGTTGATCCAAACCTCTATGTCAATAAACTGCGAAAACATGGGAGCAAGGAATGCCAAAAACTGACCATTTATGACAAGTGCAAGATTGATCACTAAAATTTTATCATGTAAACCTTGTCAATGAAATTACAATTTATATATGCTTTCAATGAAATTAAGGGATTTATGTATTTTCAATAATTTTAAAGTTTATGTGTTTTAAATGAATTTATGTGCAATTTTATATTTTAAATCTAAATTCAAATTTTTAATCCTAAAACCCTAATTTTAGCTGTAAAACTCTAACCTTAAATTTGTAATTTAAACAAGTATAAATACTATAGTCAAAACTCATCTTACCTGTACTTTTTTTTATAATCAAATATTAGTCCAAATATGTTAGTATTAAAATTTTAATAAAGTAAATTTACGTTCAGTTATAAAATAAAACAAAATATCAATATATTTTAAGCATTTTATCATATTCTAAAAATTAAATCCAAAATTTATTAGTATAATGACCAATTAAGAGAGATTAAAAAAATGTTAAAGATATAGAATATAATTATCGAGCAAAATTGAGGGAAAATTACTATTTAGCCCATAAGGCTCTCTATATCGCACCCTCATTTTGCGTTATAATTAGTTTTCTATATCGCATATAGGATTTGTGATGCGATTTCAATATCATGTATGTGATACTGTTAAAGTCATTTCACACAAGTTTTAAAAGTCAGGTCATTCACTGTGTGATGATAAAAAAGAGGGTCATTTTAATCAATAACCCTACATAATTAAGTGATTATTGTTGGGTTGTAAACAATTTTAATTGGGGTTCTAATACGAATTCGCCAATAAACTTTAAACCAATTAAAAATGGAGAAAAGTATCAAACCAATATTTAGTATGAAAAACCCTACAGGAGAAATTTACAGGACCAACTCTGAAATAATTCGTTATTAAAGAAAAACAGGTCCAACACTTTCTAAGTATCTCTAAATTTAGTTTATCTAAATAATTCTCTCAATCCTTATCTATCTCTTTGAATCACATCAAAAAATTAGATAACTAAGTACAACCCCGTAATTCTTGATAACACTTCCCCTCCTTGGAAACTCACGGTTTTCCTTTGGCAACTAAATCTGTAACCTTATGCACTCATTCTAGGAAAACTGGAAAACTCTCTCACACAGATTTTCCTTTTGCATCTAACAAGAAAAACACTTTGTAATCTTTCTTGTCTTTTATGCCCTCCTTTACTTCTCTCAAAGAAATTCTTCCTTTTATAATTATCATATGAGACTAGGTTTAACGGCTCATAAATTCCAACACATGGGCTGGACTTCATGGCTCGTACCAACAAATTATCCACACTTAATTTGTGCTTGTTGCTGAAAGTTTGTGTTGGAACGAGAAATTTAACAAACACCATAATCTACTAGGGAAACCTTAAAAGCTACGGACACTGCCAGAAATTAATCTTCTGCAGTTTATTTGATCACTTCTTACATGATCTCATGATTTCGATTTTACTTTTTGTAGTTTTGGAGGAAATCCAGCAATTTGTCAATATAGTTATCTTGTTTAGCTTCATCACATAACAATCCCTTCATTTCCTTGACTTTCTCCCTGTAAAACTTACCTTCTTCTTCAACCATCACGAGCCTAAGTGCATCAGCCACCGATTTACTGGTAAATAGGGATGGCAACAGGGTCGGGAATATACGGAGACTCCTTCCCCCATCCCCATCCCCGGTTCTCACATATATTCCCCATCCCCGTCCCCCATCCCCTGCGGGGAATTTTTTTTTCATACCATCCCCGCCCCGTTGGGGATCGGGGATCCCCACAGGGAATTTTCACCACTTATTTTTGTATTATTAAATAATTATAGTATTTATTAAATAATTATTATAATTTATTTTAAAAAATTTTTAAAAATCCTACTATAATTTTATTTTTATATAAGTATACAATTAAAAATATTATATATATATTTTGCGGGGTCGGGGATTAATGATGAATACCATCTCCACCTCCATCCCCTATTTTTTGTTTGAGGGAATCACCGTCCCCATCCCCATCCCCGAACCCGGTCAAAGCGGGGATTCCCCGATCAAAACGGGGATTCCCCGATCAAAACGGGATCGGTATACGGGTTCCCCATCGGTTATGGTTTTAATTGCCATCCCTACTGGTAAACTGGTAAACGACCCGTCATGGCTGCCTCTTGGGATCAAATATGCAATCTTTTTCTCACTCAAGAATCTTCCTATCACACCTTGATCAGCCAAGAATGTTAACATAACAATTCCCTTCTCAAACTGTATTGCCTCCACAACTGAACTCCAACCCGAGTGAATCAATAGTCCGCCGACCGATCCATGGCTTAATATTTTCCGTTGAGGTGCCCAACTCGTGAATATAAATCCACGATCCTTCGTGCGTTCCTCAAAGCCTTCCGGTAGTCGAAGAATCTCGGTATCTGATTCTCCTCGTTTGGTTCTCAGAACCCAAAAGAATGGTAGCCCAGATTGCTCTAAGCCTAACGCGATCAGGTCGAGTTCAGCTTGCTCTGGCTTCATCTCCGTTCCGAATGCAATGTAAACTACAGAACTTGCAGCCTGATTGTCAAGCCACAGTTTCATTTCTTCCCAGCTGGCCACGCTGTCGTCCTTGCTCCCTTCCGCATCATCACCGTTGCCCGTGGCCTTGGTAGGCAGCATCCCAACTGGGATAACGGGCTTCTGAAAAAACTCTATATTCAAGATCTCTAACCATTCAGGTTCGAGTTCATAGCTGCTCCGAAGCGTCACGAAATCGCATCCTTCTATTGTCGTACCACAGCGGAAAAGGTCGGACAACACGCCGTCGTCGTCTCCCGTGAAATTCTCGAACATTCGCTTAATCTCAAAATACTGGAAGCCGATTGTTGTTTCAAACGGCAACCATTTTGGTTTACCGACGAAATCTTCTGGTTTTGTTCTTGTTTCTTCAGTGCCCGTCAAAACTCCTACAGGTCCCGCAAATGCCATAAGTGATGCAGGGAATATATTGAAGTAAGAAGTAGAAATTTTTAATCTTGCTGCTATTGGAGGCAACCAATAGGAAACAAAATCATGGAGAATCCAATCGGGTTTTGATTTTTCAAGAAACTGGGACGTAGGAAGTTCAAGACCGTCGTATGCCATCTTGAGGTACTTCACTTTGTTAAAGGGAACTTCAATGGTTGCCTCTGCATTTTCAGGGAGATTATCAATTTTAGGTAAAGGAAGTTTCACGAAATCTATAAATGGCGCTAAATCTGGAGGGAGTTTCGGGAGACGATCAATGTTTCTTGGAGCAGATACGAAAGAAATTCTATGGCCCCTTTCAGCTAAGAGCTTGGAGAGTTCTAAATATGGGATAATGTGGCCAAAAGCTAGCCATGGGAACATAACTATGTGTAGCTTGTTACCGTCAGCCATAGTTTTAGAGCTATTGTTGAGAGCTTCTGATCAGAGGATTTCCAGAGACGATGCTCACTCTCCTCGCTCTTCTTCGCAATTTATTTTAGTTTTTTTTCCTTTTTTTAAGAAATAAAATATTAAAGTTTTTTTTTGTTTAAAATTATATTAAAATAAGTTCCTAATATATAATCAATACATGCATTTAATTTATTCTTTCATCAAATTTAAATTGTTTAAATAATAAATTTATAAATAATATTTATTATACATTGAAATATATTAAATAAAAAATTTGAAAAATACCAATCATACCAAAATTATAAAATATTAAGAATCAAATTATTTTTTAAAAAAATTTGTATTAAATATGTCAACATTATTGTGATTGATTTTTATTAATTTTTCCAAGTACATCTTCCAACTCATATTTGTTTTTTTTTTTTTTTTTTTGGTGGTTCATTAGCCTTAATTATTATTATTAAATTATATCCAAAATCAAAGTTGTGTAGTTCAATTGATAACAATCTTATTTATGATTAAAATTATCACGAGTTCAAAACACATTAAAATAAAAATTAATTAAAATTAAATAAAAATATATATCCAAAGTAATTAATAAAAAGTCTATTTTTTTAAGGTAAAATAATATATATATTTACACGATGAATTAGTGTTCTTTTATATTAATTATTTTCCTACCATACTCGTTGAATTTTTTCTCTATAAAAGGAGAGTTTTCCCCCTTATAAATGTGGTCTACAAAATATCTAGTTTTTCATTTAATTGATATAGTCACACACACATTTGTATATATATATATACACCATTACCATGTCCATTTCAAACGTATATAACGTTAACGTCAATCATTTTTTTTTTTTTTTTGGTCATATTATATCAAGTTTAGTAAGCAATTATTAAAAAAAAAAAATCAAAATTTTTTTCATATTTTAATTTTTATGTAATTGTGTAAAAAGATTTTGTTAAGTTACATAATATTTTCATTTAACAAGTTAGTAAATTAATAATTATTTTATCTATAAATTTAAAATATCATAGATTTATTTACCCAAAAAAAATATCATAGATTTAATTAGTGTTGAAGATAAAAATATTAAAATTAAAATACATATATATACATAAAAAATGAATTTTTTTTACCAAAAAAAAAAAAGAATATTTTAAGTAAATATAAAAATTTAAAATGCAAAAGTAAAAAAAAAAAAAATCAAAAAGTCATGTTTGAATTGTGTATCTCTTTTTGTTTTGTTTTTTTTTTTTTTTTTAAGTGAAATTTTATGAGTAAATAAAAATATTACACATAAGTCAAGAAGACTTAGCTCAGTGGTAACAGCCTCGTTTATGATCCAAAAGATTATAAGTTTAAGACATGTTTGAAGCAAAATCCTCAAAATTTTGAAAAAAAAAAATTACACATAAATAAATGAGTATTACACAAATAAAAGAACACAAGAATACACATTCAACTTTAAAATTATAAAAAAACAAAATACTCAACCAAAAAAAAATATAGGTAAGTTAAATAAAATACAAACTACAAACTACATACAAAACAACAAGAAAATCATCCTTAGTATTTCATCAGCATTCCTGTCATTGATTACAATCATCATTTGCAAGAAAGGTTTGACTTCATCTTCTTCCTTCAACAACAATGCAAGTGATCTTAAGCGCATAAAAAATCTCAAAAGAAGTCTAAAAAACAAAAAAAAAAAATCGAGTATAAGTTCCAAAACTAAATAAGGTTTAAAGATAAATTCTTCTAAAAAAAAAACTTAATCTATAAAGTTCGAATAAAATTCTTATATTTAAACATTAAAAAATGATACGGAAAAAAAAAAAAAAAAAAAAAAAGAGATCCAAAAAAAAAAAAAAATGAATCCGTGACCAAAAAATAAACTTAGCCAAAGCTAATGCTAAGTTTCCTCTTGACTGAAATAGCAGGTAAGAAGAAGAAGAAGAGAGGAGGAAAAAAGACAGAGAAAGTAAGGGTATTTTTGGATTAACACTTATTTTGAGTTGAATGAGTTTATTACGGAAAATGAGGAGTTACTTTTTTGAAAGTGAAAAAGTTACCTAGTAAATGAGATACAAAAATAAGTGTGAAACCCGTTCTTAAAAAAGAGAGATTGTAAAGTGTGGAGTTCTTTGGTAGTAAGTTCAAAGACAAAAAAAAAGTTAGTTCTTGTTCAAACAAAAGACCCAACTTAAAATTCAAAAAACGTTGTAATCCAAATACACCCTAAGATTTTACGTATTAGGTATTTTTTATTTATTTATTTTTTTTTTTTGTAATTGAATTAGCTATCTTGATCTTAGCCAAAAGGCCGACAAAGGTATATTGAATTAGCTATCCTCTTTACAATAAACACCAATTCATTAAATATTTTTATTTATAATTAAAAACTTAAAAGATTATGAATTTGATGATAGTGATGAATAAAAGGGAAAAAATAAAAGTTAAATTGTCGTAAATATCGACTCGTGCTTAGCAATTCGGCTGGTGACTGGTGAGTCACTTTCACTTCGCTGTTCCAAAGTGTTTGGTAGGAAACTTTTGTCATACTCACAAGTATCAAAAGAATCATTATTAGACTTACCAACAACTCCTTATAAAATTATCCATAGTTTTTTTTAAAAAAAAAAATATATATATATAGATAGATATATATTGCCATATTATAAAAATGTTAAAGAAGATCTATAATGATTCGTCGGCGTAATTTTCAGTTTTAAAATACGTGTGTTATATCTTTTTGATGGAGAAAAAGATGGTAATGACCTAATTTGCTTGTTTGTATTAGCAAAGAAAAAGAAGTGTGGAGCTTAAGCAACAAATTCACAACACCCCCATTCCATACTATGGCAGGTCACCACCTCGTCTTGCTATGAGACACTTCTTCCATCATGCCATATGACAAAATCTTCCCTACTTAATCTCACATGGATATGGAATACGAGGGTCCCTAACAAATTAGCACTTTCTTGTGGCTTTGTTGGCATAATAGGATAAAATCGAATGATTTATTAAGCAAAAGAGGTTTAAATATTTCTGCTCACTGTTCACTATGCCCTGACATGATTGAAAGTACTGATCATATCTTAAGATTTTGCCAATCAGCTTTAGATCTCTGGAGCGAACTATTACAATTCCACCCAAGCAAATCTTCTCCTCTTCCCTTTTACACTATTACATTTCACACTTGGCTTCAAGAAAATCTTCAGAATCATGACACTACCTTCATTAATATCCCCTGGAGTTCTCCTTTTGCATTCACCTGCTGGAATCTTCGGAAAAATAGAAATAAAAGAACAATTCAAAAGGAGAACCCTCCCCCACTCACAGTCCACAACATACTAGCTCTTGCTGTAGAATTTATAAATTGCACTTCTAATACTACCATCCCACCTAAAAAATCAACTCTTTATGTTAAATGGCACCCCCCACCAAGTCCTTTTATTAAACTTAATATTGATGGCTCATTTATTCACTCCTGAAAAAAAGGGGGAGCTGGTGGTGTACTTAGAACTAGCGAGGGACAATGGCTAGTAGGCTTTATGGAAAGTTTCTTCTGCATCTCAAGTAACCAGGCTGAATGTTTTGCACTAAGAAGAGGGCTTGATATTGCCTTCAGATTGGGAATACAACAACTAGAAATAGAGTCATACTCTCAGGTACTTATTCACTCCCTAAAAAATCAACCAACTCGCCTAGTTTCAACTCTTGATGATTGCAGATGGCTGTTGAAACAGTTCCAGGAAGTTCGACTGACACACATATTCAGGGAAACTAATGCAGTTTCAGACCTACTAGCAAAGCACGGGAACAATCTTGACACAAATCTTACTGTTTTTCTCCAACCCCCTGCTCTCATCTTAGATGCTTTCAATAATGACCTGGCTGGTATTATGTACCCTAGGCATACCTGTATTGACTTAGAATCCACTAGTGGATTCCACTCTGTAATTCCCACTTCTTTCTTACTTTAATAAAGGACATTCTCCCTGTTGTTACCAAAAAAAAAAAAACAGCATCGCAGGATACAATTAATTACAACGTGACAGTTTGTATCATCACTAATTAATTTCCGTGAATCCTCTTATTATATTACTTGATCACCGGCGCTTGTATCCCTATTATTTGTAGTCTTGTTGAATATATTAATAAAAATAACAATTACCTAACTACAATAATCTTAATATTCATAACTTAAAATAAAATAGAAAACTTACTTAATATGTAGAAATAAAAAAACCAAGTTTACTTGATATTGAAATAAGAATATCAACTTTAAAAATAACTGATTGAGTTTAATACTTAGTATTATTCCCTTAAGACAGATTTTGCCCCTCTCCTTGGTACTTAGAGTCTTCAGATGCCTACCTCCCAGGGTAAAACGATCACACTTATTGAAAAAACACTACAGCGGTTAGTTCCACAAACCAATGTTTGTTTCTGATACTGTAAGAAACATAAATAATAACCCTAAAGATACTACTAGGAAAAACAAACTCAAAGAAGGGAAAATGAATGTGGAGTAGAGAGAAATCATGAATGCAAAAGAAGAATTCCTAACTTCTTTGCTCTGATTTTCGATGTGATCTTGGAAATAGTTGGAAGACTTTTTTATGTAAACCTATAGAAGTCTCTTCATAAAAGACACAACAATCTTTGAGAATAATACTTTATTTATTAAATGGTATCATAGACATGCTTCATTATTTACATGAAAAGATGTATTCAAATGAAGCGTTCCAAATTGTAGCTCAAATTGAAATTCACATTAAATATCCAACAATCCCCCATATGAATTACAATTCAGTCGATAACAAATTTGTTCTACTAGCACACTTGAAGAATTACGACTTATAGTATTTAAATGAATGTAACTGCATCAAAATATATAGGTCGCTTTTGGCTTTGAACCCCCTTTTTAGTGTATTACAATCGAATATACTTGTTGACTAGTGGATGTGATGCCTTGAACTATTCAGCTTTGAATGTATATCAAGACAATTGCAAGCACATAGTTCCTTTCTAACAAATCTGGTTCTCATTATTGTGTCCATTTTGGCCCTAGACACCGCCTGTTTCATGAATGCTTAGATAACTTAGCCTATTAGTTATCTTTGAACTGACCACATTCACATTCACATAAGTAATTCCTTTTTAAAATATCTCATCATACTCCTTTGACTCAATCAAAATAAAGGAATTATTAAAAGCACTACTTATCCTAAATTATAACTTTAAGTCACTCCACTCATCTTCGAAATGGATAGGAGATAAATTCCTTAGTGACTTTGGAACTTCATCATAATTTTGTTACCCCATTGAACCTAGATCTTGGGATCTCCAAGTCAACAAGGTTCGGTTTCCACTATGAAGAATTTTAATATAGGCTTTAAATCTATTCCCCTCGATGATCCAAATGCTTAGGCAAATCTTTTGTTAACAGATTTGTAATACTTTATATAATCAAAGAAATATCTTTGTATTTGCCAAATTTTAAAATCCTCTAGAAAATAGTGAAGACATTCTACTTCTTCTTTTTCTTGAAGATCTACTTACAACCTAAAAGTTTAAAATCAGAAGGCAAGTCCAAAAGGTTCCATTTATGATTTTGTAAGATGGACTCTATCTCACTATTTATAGTCTTTTTGTGGGGTGGTTCAATATTACTATCTCATAACTTCCTTGAATTATTAGAGACTTATCAATACTAAAGAATTAAGATACTTACATTATTTTACTATGTCTTTGTTCTTCAACTTCTTCATACTTTTCCTATATTTGAACTTCAGTTTCTTCCATGTTTCTAAGGAAATAAATGTTCAAAATTCTATGTTTCTTAACTCTATGATTCACATGGTATAACTATTGAAAATATTATACACACATTAATATTTTGCCAATGCTCGTCTCTTTAGTTCTAGGAATTAATAATAATTTTAGGAAGACATCACCGCACTTTTAAATAATTAAAAGTGACTCTAAAACCTTTCCTCACATTTCATTAGAGGTCTCACCCATTTTATTTTATGGGACTCGATTTGCAAAACATTACTTCCCCACAATTCATGAGGTAAGTTTTAATTTAATTATTCTTTCATTTCTTTACACCTGTGTATAAGTAAATGTAATTAATTAACTACTCCAATTTGAAAACATATATCTTTGAAGGAAATTTATATTTCACCTTCTCCGTCAAAGGTTATCAATTTTCCTTTCTAAATTGAGTATTAACCTCAATATTCTTGAAATGCATGCAAACATTTACAATATCATCTTTACTTGTAAGAAGATAGACTTGATAGGAATTATACAACTATCAATAATAAAATATATATTTTTTACTCCTCATGCATATATATTTTAAATCATATGTATCAATTTAAATTAAACATGAAGGAGTAGTAGACCTTTCTACTAATCAAAAGAAATATTACTTTTATAAATTTTGTTTCATTACTAGGTAAACATATATAATATTTCTTATTTTATAATAGAAATATATCCATTAATCCTTTTAATGGTGACATAACATGTCCATATTATCAAATACCAATACTCAAGCAAATACACAAAAAATCCATGATTATCAAAACTAGAAATGACACTAGTTATCATATTTAATTGCTCAAAAGTGTTCTCGTTTAATATATAAGTTAGTTGACAAGTTGTTTACAAAAATAGAACAACACTCTTACAATATAGTTTAACAGGTATTACACGACATATGTATATATTTTTATGATACTTATGAGAAACCTTAATAATAATATAACCATATTTAAGTCAACTTTCATAATGTTTATCGTAAAAAATACATTATTCAGGTTAACAAATTATTACACATTCTTAACTAACCATATAAGTATGTTCATAACATATTATTATGGTATCATTATACTTGTATGTGATGCCATTTATATAAGAATATTATTTATAACATATCTCTCCTTATTACACCACACACACACACACATATTATGTAGTATAATTTGAAAATTCTACAAATATATAATATATATATGAACTTGTATATTAATATATTGGTATATATTAACATATTCATATAAATCATATATATAAGCTTATGATAACAATACATTACAGCATTTGAGGGCAAAAACGGCAGCCAAAAATCCGCTGTTTCCGGCTTCTTGTCCGTCATTTTTGCATAAAATAGCGATTTTTTGACTATCGTTTCTAATAAAAGGTGGTTACGAAACTATCGTTTTTTATCAAATACGACACTTGGAAACGACGGTTGGCCAAAACGTCATAAAAAATAAATTTTTTAAGCAAAAAAAATTAAAAATAGGGCAAATACGGCGACTATGCAGCCGTCGTATATGGCGGCTTCAATCGTCGTATTTATGTCCAAATCAACATTAAAAAGAATAAAAAAAATAATTTCGGGGCCACCAACCGCCCTTTTGGGTACCAGAAACGGTGGTTTTCTAGCTGTTGTTTCTGATCCAAGTTTTTTTTTTTTTAATTTTATTTAAATTGAGTAGATATGACGGTTTATGGCCGTCGTTTTTGATATTTTTTAAATAAAAAATTACAGTTATAATTATAATTAAATTAGATATTAAAATTTAATTACGGGTAAAAAATAAGGGTCGTTATCCGTCATTTCTATCCTAAATATGAATTTATTTTATTATTTTAATTAAAATAATTTTGAATATCAAACAATTAGAAAATAAAAGTAACATATGGTAATAAATTAGAAATAATTCAAAATACAAAATATTTCATTACATTAAAAGTATATAATAATTCATTCAATAAAAAGGATTTAATAATTCCAAAATAAAATAGTTTAATATAAAACTTAAATTGATCCTATACGTGAATGTCTACAACCAGAATATGTGCAATCGGAGTACGAGTAGGAGTGATAGTAGAAATAGAATGCACAAAAGGTAAAGGATTGCAGTGAAACCTTCCGTACATGGTGCCATGCAAGATGGAATAGACAGAAGGTGAACTCAAAGATGAGGCCGATCTGGTTCTCGAAAATGCGAATACCTCTTGTAATGAGGGTCTACGGTTCCGTTTCCTTTCTATCTTCAAAGTCCTTTCAAAAAACTTAATACATGTAAGTGAATATAATAAAAATATCATATCACGTTACATCCAAGTAAATTTCAACTCCAACTAACTATAAGAAAAACACAAGTAAATGCCAACTCTAAATAAAAAATTAAACTCCAAGTAACTTAACAAATTTTCAATGCTAACTCCAAGTAAAACAAATTTCCAATAGAATTCCAAGAAAATTAAAAATTTTGACAAAGTTTTTCCTAAAACTTAACGTTTTCCCTATCTCAATAAGTTACATCCAAATATCCAAGCTAACACAATGAAATATACAACTCCAAGTATATTAGCTCAACACAATTTCAATTATACAAAGTTAAACCTCCAATAGGACCATAACAAATTTCCATTGCTAACTCCAAGTAACATAACAAACTTTCAATATAAACTCCAAAATAATTAAAAATTTTGGGCAATGTTTCCAATATACAAACTTAACGATTTCCCTATTTCAAAGAAAAATATCCAAGTATATATATAACTCACCAAAAGTTAACTACATCAATATTAAATTTTCAACTCCAAGTACATAAAGATGAACACAAGTATATATGAAATTTCCATTTCTTACTCCAAGTAACATAACAAATTTCCAATATAAACTCCAAGAAAATTAACAATTTTGGCAAAGTTTCCCCTAAAACTTAACGTTTCCCTATCTCAATGAAAAACATCCAAGTAAGTATATATTTATATATATAACTCAACAAAAGTTAACTTACCAAAAGTTAACTACATCAATATTAAATTTTCTACTCCAAGTACTTAAAGATTAACATAAGTATATATGAAATTTTCATTTCTTACTCCAAGTAACATAACAAATTTCTAATATAAACTCCAAGAAAATTACAATTTTAGCAAAGTTTCCCCTAAAACTTAACATTTCCCTATCTCAATGAAAAACATCCAACTAAGTATATATTTATATATATATATGTAACTCAACAAAAGTTAACTACATCAATATTAAATTTTTAACTCCAAGTACATAAAGATGAACACAAGTATATATGAAATTTCCATTTTTTTTTCTCCAAGTAACATAACAAATTTAACTACATTAACATTAAATTTTTAACTCCAAGTAAATAAAGATTAACACAGGTAAATTTGAATTTCGTTTAACAAAAGTGGACATTTTCATATAAATGATTTTCAAACATAAGTAAACTTGAAACTCCAAAAATCAAATGCTATATGTTAACAAAATTCCATTTAAAGAAGTGCTAAGTCAACAAAAAGTACTTGGTAATGGTATTTAGATGGGTTCTTGGGTTCGTCTACCTGTTAGATCAACTTCTTCACCTTGGATGCCATCCCTAACCTAAGTAGCATCTACTTCTCGAGGAGTGGGGCGCACATCTAATTATTGTGGAGGAAATAATTGTGTATCATGGTCTCTTGAATATATATCATAGTTATCCCTTTGCATCATTTGCATGACCACATGCCATTCGGTCTCCTTCGGACATTGAGAATATCAAACTTGCTTGGCTTGATTAGCTAAAATAAATGGTTCATCTGTCTCCTTATTTTCTCTATAGAGCAAGCGATCAAGATTAACCATGGTAAACTTCAACTCATCTTGTTTTACACCTCGATCTAAATCAACCCAATCACACTTGAAAAGTAAATATGACCTTGCGTTAGTGTACCGCACTTTTATTATAGATGTAAGAACTCTATAATAATTAACGCCACCGCCTATGGGATTTCTATCACGCGAACTAGCATAGCTTGTGATATTAGCTCAACACATAATTCCACTATTTTGAGTGGATTTTTTTGTTTCATATGACTTTGCACGAAGCCGAAATCCATTCACATTACATGCATTGTAACTAGTTCCTTGGTTGTAAGGCCCGTTAGCTAGCTCGCCGAACCTCAGGAAGAATATGAGGGTTGTCCGCATTGGTATCAACCTATTAATTGTATAAAAAAGTCATTGTCCGCATTTGTTAGCAAACGAATTTGATAGTATTTAACAAAGTCATAACTCAATTAAAGGTAAAAAACTCACGTATTCTTTAATCCAAGAATGGAAAGATTGCGCATGGATAATTTATTTCTCATGCAACCGCGCCCTCGGATGTTGTCTACTAATAATAGACACGTGAAGGCTACAAACATTGAAAACAATAAATTCATAACTTAAGTACAAATATTTTTATTATATATTATCATGCTATTAAGGAAGACAATAATATGATCGCTTACTCTCTGTATGATTGGTAAAGAATAAATTCGTGATTGTCGTTAAACCGGCCAAGATTAATTTTAAAATTAGTAAGCAATATAGTGTTCACCAAGTCGTCTCCCAAAGAA
>JAXGGT010000116.1:5914126-5942758 GCA_035583425.1 Marsdenia floribunda | reverse complement strand
TCCGTATATAGACCGTATATACAAGTATAATACAGTGTTAATAAAAATATCTAATTTATTCGGGTTTGGGCCTAAATTATGGGCCACTATCATAATAGAGTTATTTCAAGAAATTGGGCCTAATTTACAAGTCTTTATTACCAGACCAATTAGTATCTTTAAAAAAAAAATTATTATTTATTTTCAATTAAATTATTAATGTAAAATTAATCAATAAATTTCTTAAAATAAAAATAAAGTATTTCTTCACAAGTTTTTTAATATAATTTTTTGAAAAATTAAATTAAATTACAAAATTAAATATTAAAATAAATTTTAAAATTTTTTGACGCAAATAAAATAATTTCCTTCAAAATATTATTATCAATTTGTCATAAAATTTGCAATTATAAAAAAAATAATAATATAAGTTAATTTTACAAAATAGTTATATAAATTACTAATAGAGTTAAAAGTTATAATTAGTATTACCTAAATCATCTTCATCATTATCATCAATTATATATTTTTCAAGAACGAGACGGGTGGAGGCAAGAATCGAGAATTAATATCATCATGGCTTTCATACCTAATTTTTTCTTTTAGAAAATCACCATCTCCATTCTCAAACCGGATCAAAGCAAGAATTCTGGGATCAAAACGAGGTTGATACGTGGATTTTCCATCGATATGATTTTAATTGTCATCTCTATTCCTATCATATAAGATTTTAATTGTCATCCTTAGTTATTGTGTTCATATCCTTGTTTAAATTTTCTTTTTTATTCAAAATAACTAAAATTACAAAATTTAATTTATTTAAACCTAAAAAAATTAAAATAAAATATTTTAAAACTATACATTTGAGGTAGTTTGCCTATCTTTCTATATATTATTTACTAAAGTAATTGGTTAATGCTTTCCCAAAAAAAAAAAAGTAATTGCTTAATTATTTTTCTCCAAAAAAAAAAAAACAAGGAAAGTGATGCTCAATTACTTTTAACTACAAAGCTGTATGCTTATCATTTCAATGCAATCCAACTTACCAAAAAAAAAAAAAAAAAAAAAAAAACTGCAAAGCTGTATGCCAATGACCAGAAAGACTGAAGGACCCATCGATTAGTTCAACAGAGGAATTTTATGATCATCCTTGAATTAAAAACCCTAAAACTGTTGCAACTTTTCTCCCCCTTTCTCATGGATACCTTGTAACTTGAAGGTGGCCTAATAAATTCTCCACATACCAGTCCTGTCTATCTTCATCACAGAACAAGCCCTTCATTTCCTTGATTTTGTTTCTGTAAATCTTTCCTTCTTCCTCAATCATCACCAACCTCAACGACTCAGCCACTGAGTCCTTCGTGAATGTTCCATCCCTTTCATTTCTTGGTATCGAATACCCCATCTTCTTCTCTTCCAAAACCCTAGCGTTCAATCCTTGGTCAGCCAAGAATGTTAACAGAATCAGAGCCCTCTCGAACATTATGGCCTCCACAACTGAACTCCAACCCGAGTGAGTCAAGAATCCACCAACTGATTCGTGACTCAGTATTTTCATTTGAGGCGCCCAACTGGTGCATACCATCCCACGCCCTTTTGTTCGATCTTCAAACCCTTGGGGTAGTTCGACAACATCTGTATCTGCTTCCCCACGTTTGGTTCTTAAAACCCAGAAAAATGGTAATCCAGATAGCTCTAATCCCAGTGCAATCTCGTTGATTTCACCCTGACTTGGCTTCGCCTCGCTGCCGAAAGCTGCATAAACTACTGAACCTTTGTTCTGCTTGTCAAGCCAATCTTTCATGGCTCCCCAAGAATGGTCTTTGTCCTGATCAGCGTCACCGTTGTATACCGTTGTGGGCAGTTGACCAACTGGAAAAACTGGTTTACGGTGAATCTCCTCCACCACTTTTAACCATTCCGGTTCAAACTCATAACAACTCCTTATGGCCAAAACATCACATCCTTCAATGCCTAATCCAGCCCTGAAAGTGTCAGAAACCTTGTCTTCTTCTCCTGCAACAAAATCGAATATTGGCAAAATTTCGTAGAGTTTATAAGCAACAAGTGTTTTAAAAGGAACCCATTTCGGTGGGACTGTGAATTCTTCTGGTTTTGTTCTCTCCTCTGCGTTTCCCTTAAGAACTTCAACAGGTCCAACAAAGCCCACAAATGCTGCAATAAAAATACTGAAGAAGCACCTGGAGACGTTCAATTTCGAAGCAATTGGAGGCAACCAGTACGAAGCAAAGTCGTAGAGTACCCAATCGGGAGAAGATTCTTCAAGGAACTGAGTCAATGGCTGTTGCAGGCCGTCGTAAGCCAACTTAAGGTACTTGACTTTGTTGTAAGGTACGTCACTGGTTGCCTCTGCATTTTCGGGGAGATTATCAACATGGACACGGGGAAGAGGAAGTTTCACAAAATCTATGAGAGGAACCAGATTTGGAGGCAACTCCGGAAGGCGATCGATGTTTCTGGGAGTGGATACAAAGGAAATTTTGTGCCCCTTTTTAGCCATGAGCTTGGAAAGCTCATAATAGGGGATCATGTGGCCAAAAGCCAGCCATGGGAACATCACTATGTGCAACTTCCTCTGTTCGGCCATGGATGTGTGAGTGTTTTCTTTTTTTTTTCCCCTGTTCAAAGAAAGAGAAACGAAGAGAATTTTCTTGCTTCACTTGAACGGGATCAATCACTTTGAAGAATATTGATCGGTGCTGTGTCAAATGGACCACCTGTTGTCGAGTTTTGTTTTGTTTTGGTTTTTTTTTTTTTTTTTTAAATTTTAGCGTGCGTCGAATTTACAAATAATTAAATATATATTATTCCAATGATTGTCCGGCATAAGGTAGTTGACAAAGGAAAACACTAAAATGTTTGTCTTTTCCCATTGAACGTCAACCATTCAAAAAAAAAAAAAAAAAAAAAAAATTGGAGAATTTTTCATTTTAAGTAAAATTTTAAAAAATAAATAAATAAAATTTATTTTGATAATGAAAAAAAAAAATCCAGTAAATAGTTATATTAAAATAAAATTTTATTTTGATAAAAATATTTTTTTACAAATATAAAAATAACATAATTGATAAAATATTTTAACTCAATTGATAACAATACAACTTATAATTTAAAAAGTCATAAATTTAAATTATATTAAAAGAAAAAAAATCTCACATTTTTTTAAAAAAAATAATAATATAATTATTAAATTATTAATAAAGTGATTAATATAACTTGATTATAAAAAATAATAATACTACAAAATTAAAATTAAAATTTGATCAATCAACATACTCCCAATACATCCTACATCCTACCACATTCACAGCGTAAATTTGGTGAAAGAAGGATAAATCATTGAATGTAATGTAAACCAAAAGAGTTTTTCATATAAATCATATGAATATAATGGTACAGTTTCCACAGTTATTAGTTGTTCATTGAACATTTTTTCATATCTAAGAGCTTCTTTAAATAACTGCACTTATCTGCCTACCCTTCATGATAGAATAGGAGTTCTTGAGAAGCATTGAGCAGAACCAAAGAACATATATGGAATAAAAATTCCCTCCATTCCCTGAATGATGTATTGACTTCCACACCACTTTCTGTTCTATGGCATGGACACTAAGTATCCTCTGCTTGCCTCTCTGTTACTGCACCAAACATAAACCATATGAAATCTGTTGTGATTATTTATCAATCTGAAGGTTACAACCAAGTAAGAATATGGAGCTAGTAGCTCAATATCAACTGGCAAGAGAAACAGCCCAAGAGAAGTAGTAAAACATACAGCTTCTCTTTTTTCTTTTTCTTTTTCATTTTTTTTTTTTTTAAATAATCTATCTGCTAGATATTCAACACACACAGCTTGCAGCATATTTTATATAGCTAATGGCCCTTTAATATAACCGCTTAGTTTCTATTTGCTTTTTCCTTGTACTTTGTAAGACTCTTATTTCAGCCTTACAAAACTACATTTATTCACCCAAAAAACAAAAAAAAAAAAAACATAGAGCTTGCAGTTGGGATTTTGAATTCATACAAAAGTTGATTAAACTTACATATTCAGGTCATCATGATCTATGGATTCCATGATTTTAATTTCAGATAAGGAGGTGAAAGGAATTCCAAAGTGGTGAGAACTCCATATCAACTCACGTGGGGAATTCATTTCCAAACGGCACCATCATAAATCTCTTCCGTCTGCTTCTGAGAAGAAAGAAACTTTATTATAACAATGGACATGATAGGTTTTAATTAAAGAATTTAAGAAATCATGGGAGTGGCCAGAATCAACAACCATGACAATACGTACACGCTTGACTTTTGAGGAGAAACTAAAACAAAGAAGATGAAGAATAACACAAATTTTCTGTTTCTGCATTTCTTCAAGTATCTGAAACATAATTATGGTACACATCAATCTCATATTTAACCCTCCAGATGCAGCATGAGATGTGAACCTTGAAATTTTGAAAGAACAAGGACCAAATACAGAACTTCCCTTCTCACTTACCATGTTGAGATGGAACAAAAAACAAGAATGAAAAGAAACTACAGAGAAAAATCTTTTAATCTAATATATCGACTGATAGTTCTTCCTTGCCAATTCTTTACAATGTATTTTGGACAAATTGCTTTTCTGATAAATAGTAAGAATAATCCATCACTTACATGCTAGCATCAAGAAAGTAATGATTACATCAAACTTCAAAACCGTAATAAAAAAATTAAAACATCGCAAAAAGATATTTTATCCACAATATTTATATACAAGAAGAATTATCTATGCCATCATTAAGACAACCTGGTATAGGATTTTAAAATTACATATCAGAAAATAAACGAACAAAATCGGATATGCAAAATCAGTTAGATTAGGAAATCATCAAACAGAAAACTGCTAAAAACAATAGCAGTATTTTATATGGCCGAGGTAAAATATTTCCAGAGTTACCATGAGTAAAAGCATATGGGATTCCCTGCAGCATAAAATAAATAAAAAATCCTGTTAAAAAATTCTGAATATCTGGATGGAGCATTCCATAACTATCCTTATATGATACATATATATATCATAGAGAAAAACATAAATAAGTTAATAAAAAAGCGTGTCCATGAAAGATTTTCAGGCCTTCTGCATACTCATGCAAGTGGATATTTGCTAATTAGAGTTTCCAAAAGCAGAACCAGTCTCCCCTCCAACCCCTACACTGAAGGGGGGTGGATGGAATAGGAAATGGCAGAAAAGAGTGTTCTATATCAAACAAGCTACTAGTGGCTAGAAATCTCATCAGTTTAAACTTCAACTAAACATGAATGTTGAAGAGTAAAAGAAGTGTCGTCAAGAAAAGGAAAACGACAAATAGGGAAAAATTGTATCCAGGCTTTCCAAAAATGAGAAATGCACACATTCAGATTGACCATTCTGAAAGAAGATATATCAATCAAGCTACTAAAGAAGCAGAAGCAGAAACATATATTAGATATACAAATCTTTTATCTAACAGAATGTCATAGGAATTGCAAGACAAAGATAATGTTAGAGGATGAAGGGGAGTAAATAAGCGAGGTTTTTAATAAAGAAGGGGGAAAAAAAGAAAAGTAATTCATTTTGACTCTTGGACGTGAACAACAGATTCCATGAACAAAAGATCCCAGATTCTTATGCATGTAACCAGTTTAGCCAGCTGCTGTAAAAGAATAATGTCTCTAATGAAGAACAAGGAAATGCAAGAGTTTTTTGGCATCATGGGAGAAGGAAAAACCAGAAGATCACAATCATTCAACGAAAAGCCTTGGAAACTAAAGCATATGGTATAATACATGAAGTAAATTCCACTATCAGCACCTATGCAGAAAATAACATAAAATAAGATAATCGAACATGAAGAAATACAGATAGATGCAAAAGTTTCACTTAAATAAGAAGAAAGATATTACAATGAAGTGGTACATGCCTCTGGTTTGCTGACGAATTTTCTTATGATGTGGTAGCTGACAGGTGCATTGGAATTCCAAAAAGCAGGATCAATCAATAAAAACCTGAAATTTTTTTTGCCGGTCATGGGGTAGAATATGAAGTAGCAAGTCTTCTATCAGCATAAGTTCAGAAAATACCAAAAATGAGGCAAGCAAAATGATAAATAAATTTAGATGACCCATTGACAATAAATTTAGAAATAAGAATAAGAAAGTACATGCCTCTGGTTCTCTGGAGAATCTTTCTTATGTTGTATCAGCAGACCGTACACCGCACTTCCAAAATAGTGTGCTCAGAAATCTCACTATAGTAAGTTATTTTCCTTTAAGAGGCATTTGGAAGGATATGCCTCTGAAGATTAGGAAGTTCAGTTTCTTCCAACAAAGTTGAAATGTAGTAGTGAAAAAGCCCCTCAAAGTGCAAAGGTACCACTTCATGTCTCCTTTTTCACAAGAAGCCCCTCTATCAACATTGATTGAGTTTGGGCATTTAACTGACAACCATTTTCTTCCATTACACTTATCAGTTCAGAATATTCATCAACAAGTCCCCTCTTAAGCAAACCATCAATTAGAAGTTTCCAAGCTACTTCATCATGATTGTATCCACACTGAAGTAGACTGCAAAATACTGTCTTAGCTTTATCATTAGACCCTTCATCATACAACCCACAAACAAGCAGCTTGTAGGACTGTAGATGGGGCATAAAACCACACTTTACCATAGCATCAAGTAACTTCATGGCTTCATCATGCATTTTCAACATACAGCAACAATTAATCAGCGCACAGTAGATATCTTCGCAGGGAGTCATTAAGCCATATATTTTCATATGATCAACCAATTTCAAAGCTTCTTGAAGTCTTCCTTCCCGACAAAGCCCAGTAATTAGTGCATTGTATGTTCTTGTATTTGGGGCACAACCATGCTCAGCCATTTTCTCAAATAAATGAAGAGCAGTATCATACTCTAATACTTTCCAGACATCAGCAATATTGATGGGAGGGAATTTCTGTTTCAGATTAGGAGCCATTTTACATTGCTTCATGAGTTTTTCAGATGAGAGATGTTTAACCAAGACAGAATATGTGTAATATGAAGGTTCACATCCAGCATTCACCATAGATTTGAAGGTCTCAAAGGCATCGTTTATCATTCCCAAGCGTCCATATCCATCAATCAGTGCAGTGTATGTCATGAAATCTGGATTGACACCTTCTTTTTTCATTTTATCCATCACATTCTCTGCTTCTTTTATCTTTCTCTGGTTGCAATATGCAACAAGAATAGAAGTGTAGGTACAAACATCAGGTTTATACCCCAAAGATACCATTTTATTGAAGAACTCGGCAGCCTTGTCAATAGCATTTTCTTTTAGCATTTTCTCAATAAGAATGGTACAAGTAACAACAGTGATTTCTATACCTCTCTCCAACATTCTCTCCAGTAATTGGGATGCTTCATGCAATTTACCCTCATTGCACAATCCATTAATCAAAATATTGTATGTCCAGCTATTTGGGGAGTAGTTCTCCTCAATCATTCTCTCAAAGAGTTTAATAGCAAAGTCTATCTTCTCTACTCTGCAATACCCACCAATCAAAGCCGTGTAAATAATTGTATTTTCCTTCAAACCCTTCTTTTCAAGAGAGTCAAATATGGTATGAGCTTCTTCAACCCTGCCCTTTTCACACAAGGCATCAATTATAGCACCATAAGTCCGCTCATCAGGTGGTACATTACCCTCTTCCATCAACCTAATCAGCCTAAAAGCACTGTCGATATGGCCTGCTTCACATTGCCCCTGAACTAATAAGTTATAAGTAACTATGGTCGGGGAAAGCTTATTTTTAATCATGTCATTAAGTAAAACCATTGCCCTGTGCACCTTTTTCACGTTACAAAACCCAGAAATCAACTCATTAAATGTACGAGCATCAGGGCTGCAATTATTAGATTCCATCATCTGCAATATGCCAAATGCAGCATCAATCATTCCTTTTCTACAATAACCATTGATCATAGCATTGTACGTCACTACATTTGGAAGTAATCCTGATTCTAACATAGAATTTAACAAGTTCTTTGCGTCGTCAACTTTACTTTCTTTACACATGCTATCTATGAGAATTGTGTACGTATGGACATTGGGTTTACATCCTCTCTCTATCATTTCATCGAACAATTTCAATGCCTCCGATCTTCTACCTAAACCACATAATCCATCAATAAGAACAGTATATGTCCAAACATTAGGAAAACAGTATTCCTCATGCATCTGCTTGAACAGCTTCATCGCCTCATCTAATCTACCAGTGTCACACAATCCATGAATCAAAGTATTATAAGAAACTTCGTTTCTCCTACAGCCCTTTTGTGGCATAATCGTAAACACCCTATAAGCACTATCTACATCCTTTTGCCTGCAATGCCCCAGAATGAATGAAGTGTAAGTATGCGTATCAGGATTCAACCCAGCTTGCAAAATCTTACCCAAATACAATTTTGCCTCACTCACATTACCCAACTTACAATAGGCATTAACCAGTGTGTTAAATGTAAAAATATTTGGTGAAATCTTATCCTCTAACATCTCTGCATATAAAATTTTCATATCATCAACCATGAGAAACCGTGCCAGCGCCATCAATAACCAATTATAACATCTAATACTGAGTGTAAACTTAAACTCGTCTCTCCTGTTATTCATTTCCCTCAACACAATCAAGACAAACCTCACATCCTCAAAAGATTCACACGATTTAACCATCGAGATGCGGATTTTTTCCGCAACTCCAAAAAGTTTATTTGCGATCAAAATGTGCAGTAAGGATGAATACGACTGCACATTGGGCTTGAAGGAGGGTACACGACAGAGACAATCAAAAAATTTTAGGGCAGTCTGCGGATTCAGATTCGGATACTGTGCAAGAAAATGGGAGACATGAGATGGAGATATAACTGGGATTAACTCTTTAAAGTTTGGACTCTTCTGCCAATTAGGTGCAGATAGCAAAGAATACAGCTGCGAGGAAACGTCGGCGACAATGGATTCCGAGGAAATTGGATACGAAACTGAAGGTGCAACAGAGAACGGCTTATTGGTGAGGAAAAAGAATAGAGTAGACTCACCTTGTTTAATGTTGATAGTGGGTGTTGATCTTAACATTGTGGTTGAAGATCGGACTAGATGGGTGAGAGCTCCATGCATGAATTCCAGTTGTCCCTAATCTCCTTCCAGGGCGTCGGAAATCATGGCAGCTCCGATGAGGCCGCTGAAGAAGAAGGGATTTGTAAATGTTCAATGCTTAGCGTCCTGGTGTATGCGTCTGAGTTAAGGGTTTTAGCGGGTGGGCTTAGCCGATTGCTCGACCCGAGTCATAGCTAAAATTTTTCATAGCTAAGCCACCATTCCATACCATACTTCCATTTGAACTCGCCTTTGTTGACTCGCTGAACTCTTTCATGAACATTTGTATTTGGTCCATAATCGGATCTTTCTTTTGAATTTTTTCCGTTTCATAACCATTTTTTCCCTTTTGTTTCCTATAGTAATAATAATAATTTTAGTTGTTGAAATATTAATAATAAAATTTTAATTTTTTTTTTTACTTATGATAAATCAAATACTTAATATTTTTATTATTAGTTCTGACATATTTAAATGTGTTAACAAAAATATAATTTATTTTTACTTGTCACATTTAAAAATCTAGGTGTTTGTCCTTATAATTAATATTTTACAACTCATACTTATTAATTATTTTTAATGAAAAAAGCAAAGTGAAATAATATTTTAGTATTTTTAATCAAAATTAGAACATTGAAACACAAATTAAATCAATTCCTTAACTTGGAACAAGTAGGTAAGTATCTTGTAAATGATACACAAGGTCACGAACTCAATACTCGCTGGGTGATGGGTAGGGTCACAGTAGTTTATTTGCATGAATTCCAAGAGATGAAGTTGCTACTAAAATACATAACAAACTCTCTTGTGGATCTGCAATAATCGGGACAATTAGCCCAATACGAGACAAAGAATGCATTAACAAGAGTAGAAATTGATTTTTTTGATGTGAAAATTCATATAACAAATGTGCTTCAAGTATCACAAAATCATTTAATGATCATTTGTTGGAGAATGAAGATATTAGCATACTTCAATTTCAAACAGATATGTATCTTGTAGCTTGGATAACTTCTCGATTGATACCATAGGAGTAGAGATAGGTTTGCAATTCTCCATGTTTGCTCTTTTTGGAGTACATCACCAATGTATTTTCTCTGTGCTAATGCAATTCCATCATTCTCCTTCATTACTTCAACTCCTAGGAAATTGGTTGGATCACCCAAGTCCTTGATACCAAAATCTTGAATCTTGATGTAGTTGTTGAAGTAATTCTTTTGAGGCCTAAAACTGAAGAGCTTGTAATAATAATATCATCAATATAAATTAACATGTAAATGATAATTCTATTGTGATTATAAATGAATAAAGAGATGTCAAATTGTGATGTAACAAATCCAAGCTCCTATAACTTTGAACTGAGTCTTGAATATCAAGCTTTAGTTGCTTTTTTAATACCATATGAAGCTTTGTCCACCTTGCACACATGTTGTGGATGGCTTGGTTATGATAGACAAGTGATTGTTTCATAAAAATATCCTCATCTAAAAAATCAAGCAGGTATGCATTTTGAACATTGTCTCAAAGTTCATCCTCAAGAGATAGCTAAAGCAAGAATGAGTCTAATTGTTGTTTCTACCAGGCTAAATGTGTTCTCATAGTCTAAACCATGCCTCAATTTGAATTATTATGCTACAAGTTGTGTTCTATAGTGATCAATGGTACCATTAGCTTTACATTTCAATTTAAACACCCACTTACAGTTAATAATTAAGATTTTGTCCTTGTTGACGAGGGACTAGATCTCAAGTTTAATTCTTCAAGAGGGTTGCATACTCATTGTCCATTGCTTGGAATCAGTGTGGTTATTGTACAACTTCATTATAAGATGATGGTTCAACTAATACAGTTGCTGAAAATGTTGTTCTTCCTTTAGTTGAGTAACACTATAAATAGTTTTAGCTTCTGTATATTATCCTGAAGTAGTATTCTCATGCTATGTCTCTAATTTACCTAAGGTGTAGAATTTTCAGGAGTAACTATAGAATTTTGAAGTGCCATAGAACTTTCAAGAGCAAGCTCTAGACTTTCAGAAACAAATGCAAAATTTTCAAGGGCAAACTCACCACTAGCATTGTTAGTAGTAATGGGATTCTTGTGTATTGGAACAATGAGAGAGAAAGGTAAGAGAATATCATTTTGAATGAAAAAAAAAGAGGTGAGGAAGTGTTATTTTCAATGAATGGAAAAAGTCTAAAAAATATCACAAGAAATGTAATAAATACCCTCAATAATCTTATTCAAACACTTGTGCCCCTTATGGAAGCTACTATATCGAACAAACCACATTGTTGTGGATGAAATTGTAATTTATGAGCATTGTAAGGGTGTAAGTTAGGTCAACAAGCACAACCAAAAATTCGAAGAGAGAGAATGGTCTGATTTTGTGCTAAAAAATTTTTGTAAAGGAGTTGTGTAAGAAATGACATGGCTTGAAAACCTACTGATAAGAAAACAAGTAGCCTGAAATGCCTCATCATAGAACTAGAGCTGCATCTAGGCTTGAGAAAGAAGGGATAGACATACCTCTACGATATATCTATGATTCCTTTAGGTTGACCAATTTTGTTGATGGGTATAAGGACATGAGACTTGATGCTTAGTGCCAATTTGTTGAAAAGTTTTATGAAGAATTTCATATTTTCCTCCCTAATCAGATTGAGCACAAAGAATTTTCTTGTCAAGAATTCCCTCAATATGCTTTTGAAACTATAGAAAAGCTTAAGAAACATTAGATTTACATGTAAGAGATAAAGCCAAGTAAACTTGTTGAAACATCTATAAAACTAACATAATATTTGAAACCTCCAATTGAAGCACGAGCAAGTCCACACACATTAGTGAATACAATCTCAAGAGGAGAAGAGGAAACATTATTTGACAAAGAAAAAGGAAGTTGGTTGCATTTAGACAAGTATTACATATAGATTTATTGTTGTTTTTCAAAATTACTGGAGGACTATTTTCTTGAAGAACACAATGAACAATAGGTGATGATGGATGGTCAAGTTGACAATGCCGCAGGTCTTGAGAAGCCTTAATACTAGTGAGAGTGTTCTTGTTCAAGGTACTATTGAATGACTCTAGAGGATATAAACTCCCTTTACATTTACCTTGTAGAAGAATGTTCTTTGTGACCTAATCCTTCACGGGAAAATAAGTGAGGTGAAATTCAAAAAGATCATTGTCAATAGCAAATTGATGAACAAACAAGAGATTTCTTACTATTTTAGCCACATGCATGTAAAACATTATTCAAGGTAAGAGGTCGAGAAGAAGTAAAGATATGAGAGTGACCAGTATGAGAACTGAACAAAATTAATCCATTTGCTACTTGAACGAGGTCATTTTCATTGCACTTTTCATGAAGTTGATGCCAGGAGTGACCTTGCCACGCCCTCTATTTCTTGAGAATTGCGGTCTCCACAGTTGTTGTGCATCACATTATTGGCAGATGATCCAAAGATTTGAAAACTATTGTTATGATATTCTTTATTCATCTCGAAACTTAGCATGTGATCATAAAGATCAGTCAAGAATATGGGTTCATTTCTTGTACTAGTGGTAGTGACTAGTGCATCATATTCTGCATCTAATCTAAGAAAGCATATAAGAAACAATCTCTTCTCTAAGTTGTTGTCCGATAGCAAACAAGGTATCAACAACAAAATTCTTGACTTTGTTGAAATAGACAACAACAGAGAAGTCATCCTTTTCAATAGTAGATAATTGTAATCTAATTTGTATTATTCTTGCCTTGGAACTAGATGCAAACATTCGTTCTAAAATTGCCCATGCTTCAACAGAAGTAGCAAAGAATAATACTTGAGAGCTTATCTCTTCTAATAAAAAGGATAGCAAAGCGCTCAAAATTATTTGGTCTTTTTGAAGCTATTGTTAATATGCTGGATTTTGTACTTATGTCACTCCTGCTTCAATCGTTGTGGTCATTGTATGGTGGGACGAGTGATTAATCCATCAACATAAGGAGTTGTTGGCTGCACAAGTATGGCATAAATTGCACCTTCCAAAACAAATAATTGTTGTGCATCAATTTGACGTTGATTAGATGGAGTAGGGAGAAGTCCAACATTGTCATTGTTGGAATAGGTTTCAAGAGAGGAGCTAGAGTTTGACACTAATTTATTGATATGATTTTGTGGAGATAACTCTGATACTATATAAGAATTATGTAGTAAATAGAAAATAATAAATTTAAAAAGAGGAGTCCCTCAGTTATAGAGTAACAACTTCATTTCATTTTATATTGGTGAATAGAAAACTGTAATAACAAAAATTCAACAGCTAAACTACAACCACTAGTTGCATATGCCTGAAAGACTTGGATTGCAGATATTAACTACAAAAATTACTAGCACATGCCTGGATTCTATGTAATGACCAAGTTATTTCAACACCTGTAGTAAGAGTTAAACTACACGAGTATAACTCGAGTTGCATTCGCATTAATCAAAACAATTGTTTGAATATCAAATGATGTAAAAAAAAATTAAATCACATTTTATTAATCATTTTAATGTTTAATTTTTTTTTCGTTCTAAATTATTTACCCTAAACTTAATAAATATTGTATTGTTCATTTTATAAGTGTAATATATTAAATTAATTATCTATCTAAGTTTACCCTTGTAAATTCATAATAATGTTAATTAATCATAAATTAATGAATAATATCTGTGCATCATTTAAATTACAATTTTATGTGAAATATAGAGGTATAATAATATGAGTTAAAGAATCCCAATAAAAGGGACGACAATCAAAATCATACCTAATGGAGAATCTATATCTTAATTTCGTTTTGACAGAATCCCCAATTTGATCGAGTTTGGAGATAAGAATGGTGATTCTCCGAAAGAGAAACTCAGGAATGGAGGCAGGGATGATATTGACTCCACTCCGATTATATATATAATATATTAAATTATATATTTATAATAAAAATAAAATAATATAACAATCATAATAATTAATTATTTTAAAAAATATATAATAATTATTTAGTAAATACTAATTTAGATATAAATTAATAAAATAATAGATATAATATATACTTTTTAAATTATATATACCATATATAATTATAAATAAAATCATAACTATCATAATAATTATTAAATTTTTTAAAAATAAAACTATTTGGCAAATACTAAATTGGCTACAAACTAATTAAACAATAACCATAATATTCAATTTCTTAGTTCTATATTTTATAAAAATAAAATTATATTAATATAGTAATTGTAATTTTTAAATATGATATCTTATTTATAAGATTATAAACTCATAATACCATATTATCAGGTTTTTGAATAAATATAGTGATTCCATTTTAAAAATTTCATGTATATATTTAATATGAAAAAAATATATATATATTATATAAATAGTTATAAATAATCGTATTGAATTTAGTATTATATAAAATATAATTATTTATAAATATATATTTTCATCACTAACCATTTTAAAATTTTAGTACAAAATTATAATTCAATAATATTGAAAAAATTATATCTCTATGACAAAAAATTAGAAATGTTTTTATTTTATTTTAAAGTTTAATTTTATAATTTTAATTTTTTTAAAAAAAATTATATTAAATGGTAAATACTATATTTCTTATTTTACACAAATTTCTTCATTAATTCTTTATTAATAATTTAATTAAAAATAAAAAATGAAAAATTTGGTAAGAAATATAATTGTGAAAAATCCTTAAGGTGAATCTCCGTTAGGGCGGGAATAAGATGTAAAAATAATTACTGGTGGAGAATAGAGATGAGAATAAGTAAGGAACGAGGATAGGAACGAGAATCAAGAAAAAATTTCCGCCCTACTTTCATCCTACCAATAAATTAATTGTATGAAATTCCCAATTTCTCAATATAACCTCATTAGGTTATATTGAGAAAATTATAAATAAATTATTAATATACTTTATTTTATTTTATTTTTATTGAAATTTTGAAATTATTTTACTTTTAACTCGTAATTAACACTGACTTTTACTAATTAAACTAAAAATATATTTTATTTAATGTTTTATATATCATATTTATTACTAATTTTTTTACAGGTAAGGTGTATCCCATTCAACTTACCAAAAAAAAAAAAAAAAAAAAAAAACAAAAGGAGTATCCCATTCTTGTCCTCAAATTGACTCTATTGAACGCAATCCCGAGTAGATCCTCCATATTTCCAGTTTAAACCTCGAATGACTCGTGGACAGGCAAAGCGCAATTTTTTAGCTTAGCCTGTCCGATCGCCGCCTGTCCCTCCGAATTGCGGTCAGTCACCATCGCCGACTCTACCGTGATGTGAAACATAACGCCGAGAACAGAGTTTGTGTGTCTACGGAAGAGTGCTCAAGTCGATTCCAGCATGGAGAAAGCTTTTACTCCCTATATGGAACCTCAACTGAAGTTCAAAGCCGAAATAAACCGCCACCACCACCATCAGCAGCAGCATTACAAACAGTTTCACCGGATTCATAACCGAAGCATTTCCGTCCGTGGTGGCGATGCTCAGATTGCGCTGCAACCTGGCCAAGTTATCTTTCGGTTGCTTTGCCACGTGAACGCGGCGGGAGGTGTGATTGGAAACTCAGGCGGTATTATCAAACAGCTTGAAAACCAAACTGGGTCCAGAATCCTATTTGAAGAGCCCCTCCCGAGCTGCCGTGAGCGCGTTATTAATGTGATTGGCGACTCTACTATTGACAAAAGAATCCCGATAGATTCTGAAGACTATGGGTTGGAAAATGAGGACTTCAAGGTTGACGTTTCGCGGGCTCAAGAGGGTTTACTGAGGGTTTTTGAGAGAGTCTTGGAGGTTGAAAGGAATGAAAACGGGGCGATTGGGTGTAGATTGCTCGCAGGTTCTGGTCAAATTGGGGCTGTAGTGGGTAAAGGAGGGAAAATTGTTGATTCCATTCGTCGACATTCGGGGGCCGTAATACGGTTTTTGAAAAAAGAGCAGATTCCTGCATGCGCGACGCCCGAAGAGGAGTTGATACAGGTCAGTGTCTGTGAATTTGTTTGAGCTATTGCTTCACGTTTCTAACTTCTTTCCCAGGTACACACGGCAATTTCGACGATTATTTAGTTTCTTGGATTTAATATTTTTATGTGATCTTGCCCTTGTTAATCGCTAATGTTAGCGATTAAATGAATGTTGTTGTATTAATGCATATCACATAAGCTCATTGATTGGGGATAACTTGGGATTTAGATATCTGCAATAGTTGTTTTCTGTAGGGTTGTTTTGTTTATGCTCCTTCATCTACCCAATTCCTGAGGGAGAGGCAATGAGTTGTTTTATATCTTTTGTTAGCATTGTACCCAAAGGGGAAAAAGAAGAAGAAGAAGAAGAACAGAAAAGGATAAAAGAAAATCATCATGAGTTTCTTCTAGTGATTTTGATGGGAAGGTCTTCATATCCTCCTGCCTGAGAAGGATAAGTTTATGTATATCTCTTGGCTCTTTGAATGAATAAGATATCTTCTTTGGATGGGTGTTCTGTACATGTTAATGCTTGATTGCATATTCTAGAAATAAAGTTCAAACATGAACAAAATTCTACAGATGATATATCTCTCTCTCCTGAAATACTACAATGCTTTTGTGTTGTTTTAGCTTTACAGGATTTCTTCTGATTCATTAATATAATGACAGATTACGGGTAGTGTTTTAGCTGTAAAGAAAGCAATGATTGCTGTTTCCCGTCGTCTTCAAGATCGCACACCTGGGGAAAGCTTGCACACATCTTCCCATGAGGCATCAAATGGCATACAGCTAGACCTCATTCCAAATAATAACAATTCATCATCTATTCCTGGAACGTCCAGAGATCATGGTTCAACTGGGAATACATTGACTGCAGACATTGAGAAGATTCTATGCCTAGATGACAGAGGTAATCAACGAAAAGTGGTCTTCAGATTGCTTTGTTCTAGTGGTTCTGCTGGGGGTGTTATCGGAAAGGGTGCAAGTATTGTTAAATCTCTGGAGAAAGAAACTGGTGCTTCAATAAAGTTCACCTCTCCTGTAACTGGATCAAAGGAGCGTGTGGCTACTATTTCTTCATTAGAGGTTCTATCATGTTTTCACTGAATTTTTCCATTTATTCCCATGTAGCAGCTACCTTATATATCTTGCACATCTGTTATTTTACATGGATGGTCATGCCAATCCATTTCTCTGATTTGTTTCTATTGATGTTGTCAATGTCACAGAGCCCAGATCCCTTGTACTCATCTGCCCAAATTGCTACTGTTCGTGTTTTTGCCAGATCCATTGAGGTTGGCATTAGCCATGGCTTGATGCCAAGTTTGAGTGAGAAAGAAACAGTAACTGCCAGAATTCTTGTTGCTCCTAATGAAATTGATTGCTTGGTAGACGCTGGAGGGAAAGTTGCTTCAGACATAAGTGCTTCATCTGATGTTGAGATACAGCTTTTAGGGGCAAATCCTTTTCCAGATTGTCCTTCAGATAATGATAAAGTGGTCCAGGTGCGTGCATCTTGCTGCTATGGTTCATTGATTTTTGCTGTTAAGAAATATTAAAGTTTCTAGCTGTTGTTGATATACTTTATCTTTCTCAAATTGCTCTACTTTCCATGTTGTTCGTACAGCAAGTATTCATTGTGTGAAGATGAAGGATTCTTGGTTCAGCTGTGATATTCTCATTGATCAGAAGAATTAGAAATTGTTAACTGTAATAGATTCTTTCTATTTGGAAAATTGAAGAGTTGTGCATAGTATTCTATGTTTGATTGAGATTCCTGAGATTGCAAAATTTACCAGAACTTTTCCATGCGCTATTTCAAGATTATGAAGTTTTGCTTCATTTTTTTTGTCTTGAAGTTGTTATGACATCAGTCTTTGTAGCAGTTGGTGTTAACAGTCTGGTTAGACTTTTTATTGCATCTAAGGAGCTGAAATCTAAAACTTCTGCTTCATTCAACGTGCCATCCATTAAGCATATAATATAACAATAACATTTTATTGATTAGTTTATTTATCTTTTAGTTTTGATTGTTATAATATTGCAACCCAATGTTTCTGCCTACAGATTAATGGTAAATTTGAAAATGTAAAGAGTGCTCTTTTTCAAGTTACTGGTAGACTCAGGGAAGAAGTCTTTATGGGCATGCTATCAGAAGATGCAGGTTCCTGTCGCAATTCTTATCCTACTGTCCCGAAGAGTATCCCTTACACTAGAGGAAGTACTGCTCCTCAACTAGATCGGTTATCCAACCTTTCTTCTGGTGATCAAATTAATCAGCTTGGGCTTGTTTACAAGTTTGGTAGTTCTCACTCACCTGTATTGGAAGGCAAGAAGGTAAACGTTAGACCTTCCAGTCCTGATATACCTTTTTTCTTATTTTCATATATTCCTTCTTCTACTGTGTTACATTTGGTTTGAGGATGCTGTTGAGCTGTGAGTTTTCTGATGTCATTGAAGGAGATGGAGAAAATTAAAGTATTTGAGGATAGTGGAATGGAATTGAAAGCTTCCAGAAGAGTATCTGAATATCAAAGGTCAGTCTGCAACATCAGTTTCACCTATCAATCTCACTCAATTATTTAATATCTGAATAATGAATCTAACTTACAAGTAAGAGAAGAATGTCTAATGAATTAATGAGATGTCCCTGATGTCCCCAATTTCAGAATCACAATGTTAGGCTGCTGGCTTTTTGGAGTTTAACTTGTTATGGACATTACTAACAAGTTAAGCAATAGTCAAAATTTAAATGCTTCCAGTTATAAATACAAACTCACTATCATCACCTGTGGGATCAGATTTTTTTGCATCACTCAAACTGTATCATTTTTTATTCCTTTACGATATGTGCTTTCACAACTTTTAAGTGGTTTGTTTTCACTTTGTCTTTTCTTTCGTGAAATGTGCCATAACTGGTTTCTTCTTTTTATTTGTGATTCTATTTGGCGAATCTGTGCAGTATTGTCAATGGATTAGAAGTTTAAATTGGTCAATTTTCCTTAGACACAGGAATTCATTTGATTGTTCATTTTCAGGCATATGTGCAACTTTGCATAGCTAAATGTCTTCCATCCCAGTGCTTCTGAACATGACAGTTATTCTTTTGGACTTACAATAAATGTGATATTGTTGCTTGTTCACTCCTAGCATATGGAAAATTATTTATTAGGTCAGCTGCTATGTGCAAGTTGAAACTTGAAAACGGGGAAGCTGAAAACTGAAGCCATAAAGCTATCTATGTCTGAAGTCCCAAGAATTGTTTATATCATTCTCTTGTTTCAGAAATCTTGATTACTATACACAAAGTGATTTACATAGTATTTCGTTTTCTCACTTATGATGCAATTTCTCTGGTTAATAAAATTGGGATTTTAAAATGACCTGATGTTCTTATTTCTTGTTCACATCTTAGGAAAACTCAAGCTCCTTTTTACTTTAAAAAAGAAAGTTTACCTTGAGTGGAGAGAGGCTTGCCTTTTAGATATGCCTGTCTTTATTAGCCACTTGAGATCATTTTTGTTGTCGGTGCAGTGCCAGGGTAGATTCTGTGATAATTAGGACTGTGGAAGTTTTGGTCTCAGCAAAACTTTTTGGATCTGTGTATGGTGAAAATGGCAGCAATTTGGCTCGTCTCAAAGAGGTAAAGCCTCTCTTTTCATACAATCTGCCTTCTTTCAGAGGCCAACAAATTGTAATGCAGAACTCAAAATACTATCCAAAACCTCTTGATCATTATTGAGGAATTTTTTTTTTAATGCTGATAAGGTAGATGAAGAGTCATCTTCCTAAATGGTTAATTTTTTGTTAGCACATCTATTTCCTTTGGAATATTTGAAGTTAATAGTGTTTCCCTTCCTGCTTTGATGATTCCTATGAATTCTAAGTAACGATTTGTATCATGCTGCTAAATAGTTTGGTAACCCATTGCAAAGGTTTTGGTGATCTACATTTTTTTGAATGAACGAACGAGAATTGGTTGTCACTGTTGAGCATTGAGGATAGCTGGTTTTAATTTCAGAATTTCCTGGAATTTGTTTCTCTGCCGTCTCCAGGCTACAGAATGGTTATTTACTTCCTAAAGGTGCCAGCATTACTTACTTGATGATTATTCATTAGATATGTTACTTGGGGGTGGTTTTTGGATGGCTAAGTATACTTGTGATATTTCTTGAATTGCATGCATGAAGCAAAATTTCCTAATACGTCGACAAGGGATTTCTTGGAACTCTTGAATAACATTAGTTTCTGTACAATGCTTCAACATATGCAGCCCACTTCCCAAAGAAGTTTGGAACTTTTAATGGTCTTAATTTATTTTTTTGTTCAAAATGCCTTTACGGTTTTCTTTTCTAGAATACATTACTCTCCTGGAAAAATATAGGATATGACAATTCTGAAATTAATTATTGGAATAATTAGTTTGAGAAACCACAACTCATCCCAATTTAGTACTTTTCGGTTTGCTTAACTGCTTATCTTTCTTAGTTATTCATCAAAAAAAAAAATCTTTCTTAGTTATGCTACTATTTGTATCAGTACTGACTAGTCTTTCCATATTTGTCTGGTGCCAATAGATATCGGGTGCTACAGTCATTTTGCGAAATCCTTCTCCTGGAGAACCTGATGGGAAAGTTATTATATCTGGGACACCTGATGAGATTCAAATAGCACAAAGTCTGCTTCAAGCCTTCATCTTAACATAAACCTCTTCACCAAATACACTCTTATCAGCTGACATGTGGTTATAACTCTATCCGTTGACTAAAGTTTTCTTCCCCTTGTAGTCATGTTAAGCTTTGCACCTGTAGCATACTCTTTCAATTACACATCATCATCATCTCTAACGCAAAGGCATAGTTGTAAAGACTACAGTTTATCAATTATGTTAGTTGTATATCTTAGAATTTGTTCTGGTGACATGAATTGAGAAGGAAAAATTAAATAAATTAAAAAAAAAAAAAGTCTTTCACGATGTAATTATTCGCTTTTTCCTGCTCTATATTTGGCCTTTGGCTTGTTATCAAAACTCTCAAGAAAATACCATTATATAACTTGGCAGTTCTTCTGTTAACATCTGGTTTTTCTGGTTATCTTGCACTTATTATTGGTACATGAAAATTTTGTGCCTTTTGTTCTTTGTTATTATTATGGAGGAGGAGATTGCAAGAAATCTTAGGTTTGTATTCAATAAGGTTTCCTTTTTTTTTTTTTTTTTTTTTCCTTCTCTCTCTAAAGGAAACTAATGTATACAGGAAGTATTGTACATCATCATGTACACAAATTTACCAGCAATGAAGAAAGAATTACATTGTTGTTTGGGTACACTAAGTTACATAATCTCATTCTTCTTCCTTTGGAATTAAATGTCCAGGGAAAAAAAATTAATACTTTACACAATTAATATTTATTAGTTATTTTTTTATTATAAAATAGTTCAAAGTATAGCGAGCGAGTACTCGAAACAAATATAATAATGGTCTGATTATATTGTCATCAGACATCTTTAACACTATTTTTCATAATAAAAAATAAAATATTTCTTTTTATAAAAGTTAATTAACAAGAATAAGGCAACAAACATTACGAAAGTATGATATAAAAAGGGGAAAAAAATATTACATTAAAATTAAGATGTAATAAAAAAAAAATATATTTATATATCAGATAAAATGTAATTAAATAGTATAAAGAAAAAATTTATTACAAGTAAGAAGTTGAAAGATGAAATATGAGCCAATGTTAAGATTATTTGATATTTACCTTACATACGTTTAATTAGATCTGATTAGTTTAAACTTATATTTCTAATAAATTTAAATCAAGAAAATAACTCTACACTTATAATTCTACATTCGTTAAACTTTTTATATTTTTTTAAAAAATTATTATGATTTACCTCGATATTTTGAATATAATAACGTATAAATGTAAGTATAAATCAAATATTCAATACTATTTTTATACCTTTTGTAAATCTTTAAATTGTTTTTGACCATAGAGCGTGAATTTTCATTAATTAAATTAAAGTACGTAAATATTTTATAACTTTTTCTTTTTCTTTTTTTTTATCCTTTCTTTGATTATTCTGGTTCACATTCCATAACTAAGCCCAAAAAAAAAAAAAAAGGGAAAAAGAAAAAAATTACATGCTTATATATATACACACACAAATATGAAGCTACAAGTAAGGAAATTGCTTATACACTCGAAAAAAGGAAAAAAAAAGGTAAATTGCAAATACGCCAAGACATATTAATTGTAACTCGATCGCCAATCTGTTTGAGAATCCTGAATATTTTTTTTTTTTTTTGCTTGTAATTATCTATCATTTTTCTTTCTCAAAAATGGCATCATTGAAGTGCAAGGGCTTTCCTAATAGTGATAGAACGGTAGCACATATATGTCTTGAAGATAGACCTGCTTCTTCAATTTGATCAATGGGTGCTCCATGATCAATGTATCTATCAGGAAGAAACATTGATCTTAACTGCATTAAATTTCAAGAGGAAAAAAAAGAATGAGAGAGAGAGTATGATGATCAGATCGAAATTGAATTGGAAAAATAACAAGTTTTCTTGGTTTGATTTGATGAAAACTTTACCTTAAGGGGTCCATCCAAAATCCCAATTAAGCTTAAGAAGTGAGTTACATGAGATCCAAAGCCTCCAATTGAACCTTCTTCAACTGTGATTAAGATTTCATGTTCTTTTGCTAGTCTTTTGATAAGATCACCATCCAGTGGTTTGCAGAATCTGGCATCTACTACCGTTACTGATACGTCGTGGGTTTTCAGCAATTTTGCAGCTCCCAGACATTGTTGAACCATGGAACCATATCCCACTATTGCAACTCTGCTACCTTCCATGAGAATTCTTCCTTTTCCAATCTATTCATTTTTAAGAATGTCATGATGTGGTGCTGCCCTATGCATTGATATTGAAATTTTTTATTAAAAAATGCTAACCTCAATTGGTGTTCCTTTGTTATGAGGAGGAAGGACTGCTCCAATGCCGTTCCCCCTTGGGAACCTGAAGCAGCATGGTCTATCATCTATCGATGCAGCTGTGGCAACGATATGCATCAACTCAGCTTCATCTGATGGAGCCATAACTACCATGTTTGGCAAGCAGGCCATGTATGTAACATCAAATGCACCACAATGAGTAGGTCCATCTGCACCAACTAGTCCAGCTCGATCCATTGCAAATCGAACAGGTAACTTCTGCAGATCAACGTCATGCACCACCTAAATATGCATGCAGAATAGCTAACACTTATTAGTCTACTCAACCTGGAAATCTAGAGAGTTTTTTTTTTTTTTTTTATGGCAAAAAGATTGAAAAGTATGGTTCACAATCACCAACCTGGTCATAGCCTCGTTGGAGGAATGATGAATAGATTGCACAGAATGGCTTGAGACCTTCTGTAGCTAAACCAGCTGCAAATGTGACAGCATGCTGCTCAGCAATACCAACATCAAAACATCGATCTGGAAATCTCTTCTGGAAATAATTAAGGCCAGTTCCACCACCCATGGCAGCATGTATAGCAACAATCTTGTTATCTATTTCGGCCTCTTTTATCAGGGATTCAGCAAAATACTGTGTATATGAAAGTGTGGGAGATTTCGACTTAAACTGCTTTCCTGTTTTAGGATCAAACTTCACAACCCCTGAAAGAACAGAAATGATCAGAATAAAAAATTCACTCGTCAGCAGACCATTCTATGAATAAATTCTTCACTTGGGAAATTTCAGTTTCTTCCTCACCGTGCATTTTATCAGCTGCTAACTCAGCAGGAGGATATCCTTTTCCTTTCTCTGTCACAATATGAATTAGAACCGGCCCTGGTGCTGGCGTAGCTTTAACTTTCTCAAAAATGGTTACCAAGTCTTCAATATTATGTCCATCCACTGGTCCAATATAGTACAAACCGAGCTCCTCAAACAGAGTTGATCCACTAGCACTTAGCATCCCTCTAGCATATTCATCCACTTTCGCTGCAACTTCGTGTGCTTGTGGTCCAATTTGCTTGGTTATAGTCTACCATCACATAAAACCCACATAGAGTTGAATCTCGCATTGTAAAATCATAATAAGACACTAGCTAGAGATAGATATGAAGTCATAAGATAGTGTGGTGTACTTTTGCAGCTTCACGTATCTGTCTAAATTTTGGACTTGCTTGGAGTTTGCTTAAGGCACTGCTAAGCGCTCCAACGGGGGTTGCAGGACCATCAAGTGTAGCAGTAGGTAGTGAAACTTGCTTGTTGTCATTCAATATGACAATCAAGTTAGTATCAAGAAAACCTACATTGTTCATGGCCTCATATGCTTGTCCTGCCGTCATAGCACCATCACCGATGATAGAAATGACATTGTTCTTCTTCCCTAATAGATCTCTCGCCATAGCCATACCTATCATCAAAGCATAGGAATCCCAAATGATAATTACTAGCTTCGATAATTGCTCCCAAAACCGACAATAATTGATGTATATAAGAAAGGGACACGAAAAAAAAGAATTTGTCCTACTTGTACAACTACACTTACTTACCAAGACCAGCAGAAATGCTCGTTGAGCTATGTCCTGCTCCAAAAGCATCATAGATGCTCTCATCTCTCTTTGGAAATCCTGCCAATCCCGAAGTTTGACGAATGGTATGCATTTTAGACCTTCTTCCTGTCAAAATCTTATGCGGGTACGTCTGCAATTTTTTTTTTTTTTTTTCCTGCTACAATCAGAACAATCTCGGAAAAAAAAAAAAAAAAACACACACACACACACACAGAAGAAAAAAGACATTTATTGCCCAATGCAAATACGGATTCTTGATCTTACCTGATGGCCGACATCCCATATAATTTTGTCTTCAGGTGTATCAAACACATGGTGCAGAGCCACAGTTAACTCCACTACACCTAAACTTGAACTGAGATGTCCACCGGTTTTGGCTATACTATAAACAATCTCTGCTCTAAGTTCTGCAGCCAGCTTTTCAAGATCCTGATGAAAAATATACATATATATATATATATATATGTATATTGCTGAATCAATTACAACTACTGATCTCGAATGAAGCGAATATTCATTTTCTTTAAAAATAAATAAATAATTAATTATCATACATATGTTGAGAGATTCTTCATGTGAAGTGGGTAGTTGATTGTATCCAGTAACGGGGTAAGAGGCTTTTCTCCAGAGAAATCAATCTTCCAGCCATCTTTTTCTTTCATTTTTCGTTTCTCCACCCCATCTGAACTACTAGCAGATGCTCTCAGGAACAACTGCAAAGATCAAGATCGATCCTCAACGGCGCACAGAATTATATATATATATAATATAATACATGCAAGTTTGAAATTTTGAACAACATTTCTAATTATATATATATATATATTTTCAAATCCAACTAGAAACATAATCGAAGAAAACTTAACCTGTTTTCTTCCACAGTGCTTGAACTTTGGCGCTGTAAAGTGTGGAGAGATAGTTTGGTTTATAAGTCCAGTGGCAACGCCTGAAACCGCCATGGCCATGAATGAAGAATGAAGAATGAAGAAGAAATTAGATTAGAACCGGACTTAATTTGAGGAGATTAATGAACAAAGAAAAAATTCACAGGACGACAAAACTTATAATTAGGAAACTGCTTATTTTCCTATATATATATAAATTGGAGATCAAACTTTCCATGAAAGTTATCTGATGTAATCTAAAAAAAGAATGCCGACGAAAAGTTTTGGTTTTAGTTCGTAAGCTTTCTCCTTCAAGTCGTCCAATATATTACATTGGTCCTCCTGATTCATGCCTAAGCGTAAGAACTAAATCTAAAGAGCACATGGAAAGACGGAATCAATTATCAAAAACAAACAACAAAAAAACAAAGTATATATATAAGTAATATTAATGTGTGACAATTTTTTTAAAATGCTGATTAAATGTTATAGAAAATTCAAATTGTATTATTTTGTATGTTTATAATTAAAAGTTAAATGTTATTATAATTTTAAAAAAAAATAAAAAATAAAAAATTGGAGACACTTTCACTTTTAATTATGGATTACAAGATTGCTACTAAATAAGTCAAGTATTTTTTTTTTTTCAAAATTTTTAAAAATTTTTTACCTTTAACATGTCTTAAATTCACGACATTTTGAATTACAAGTGAAAAGCTTAAGACAAGAGTAGTTTACAATAATAGGAAAATTGGTCATTTTAGTCCCCAAACTAATTTCATTTGGACAAAGGGGTCCCTGTTCTTTATTTTTGGATAAATGAATCCCCATTCTTTATTCTTTTTTCGTTTGGACAAAGGGGTCCTTGTTTTTTTAATTTTTTAATAAATGAATCCTCATTTTTTTTTTGTTTGGACAAATGGATCCTTTTGACCAATTTTATTTAGAAAAAAAAGTGTTAATTTTTACATGATTTATTATTATTCTACATACTGTGATGATAATTATTTCATTTTATTTTTTAATTTTTCATAATTTCTCTCTTCTCTTGTTATATTTTTGGATAAAAATTAGTCAAAATGATTCATTTGTCCAAATAAAAAAAAGAATGAGGATTTGTTTATCCAAAAATAAAAAACAAATGAAAAAAAAAATGGAAATTCGTTTATCCAAAAATAAAGAATATGGACCCTTTTATCCAAAAGAAATTAGTTTGGGGACTAAAATGACCAATTTTCCACAATAATATAACATAAGTACTAAATTGTTTGATTGGCAAAAATAAGCACGTAATAAATACACTTAATACTTTAAACACGACAACCATCATGGGGCCGTTGAGTAAAATAGAGAAAATGCGTTGTTTTGTTTTGGTTTTTTTTTTTTTTTTTTTCTCATTTTACACGTGACTTCTTAAAAAATTAAAATAATAATATATATATATATATATATATATATATATCTTTGTATATATTTACTATATTTTTACTTATAAAAAAAAAAACAAAAATATTTACTATATTTTTACAGAAAAGTGATTTTTTTTTTTTTTCAATTTTGAATAAAATTTATTTTTAAAAAAAGCGAATTTATTATTATTATTTTTAAATGAAACAAAAATATTTTTTAAAAAAAAAATTTTAATTTTATAAGTATAATAATGATAAAATTATTAGAGTGTTAAAAGTATTGTATATTTAAAAGGACACACTAATATACCCTATTAATAAGTTTTATTTTTTATACAGCTACAAGTCAAACTTAATTCAATTTGAATAAAAATTTTTAAATTACGTTTTTTTTTTTGAAAATTTAAGGCATTTTTACTTCTGTTGTATCTTGATGATCTCTAGGATCATAAGTGAGACTGTTACCAATTAAATTACACATTCTTAACAAATTATGTATTAATACAAATACAATAATTTGTAATAAATAAAATAAAATAATAATAATAAAGAAAGAAATAACGTGATTCAGATATAACGTGATTCAGATTAGACCCATTGCTGTCAAACGATTAGTTTAGTGATTTTAATTTTAATTTTTTTTTTTAAAATTATTATTTTAAAAAAGAAAAAGAAAAAGAAAAAGATGCAATTTTATATATTTGTCAGCATAGAGAAGGAATCATCCAATAGTTACATTTTCAAATAGCAGTTTGATACCATCTGGATTTCTGGAATTCTTCTTCCCAATTAATAACAACCCTTCCTGCTTCTAGTTTTATTAATAAAATCCTTTTTAATATTTAAATTTTGTCAATAAATTTTATATTATTTTAAGGTTAAAGAAATTCTAATTAGTAAAGTTTCAGTTAAAAAAAAAGAATTTTATTAGAGAAATTTTTTTGAAAAGAAAAAATTTATTGTTAAAATGAAGATTAAATTGAACAATTATCTGGAAAATTTTGGCTTTAGTCACCATTAAAATTTAAAACAGGATCTTATTTGTGTTTGTTCTTATGTTCTTTGGTATTTCTTTGCTAAGCCTGCAACATGGAACTGATTTCTTTTGTGCATAATATTTTTTTTTTTTTTGAAAAATTGTTACGGTTAATTACAATAATTTCCGTGTAAAAGTATCATAATTTTTTTCTTATCTATATCTATATATATATATAACACTTTTTCCATTAAACTTTAAATATAAATTGTTGGAAAAATTGGTCATTTTGGTCTCTATACTATTATTGTTTAGATAAACGGATTCTTATTTTTATTTTTTGGATAGTCGAATTCCTATTTTATTTTTATTTGGATAAAAGGGTCTTTTTAATAAAAAAAATTTGATAATTTTTGTGCCACCGAAATTTACATGCGAAGCATGTGCTAGTCCCATAAAAGGTATTTTTGTCATTAACAATCTCATTAACTAACTAAAATCTTAATACACCTTCATTCCTTCTAATAAAATTATTTCAAAAGAAAAATAATCAAAAATAGAAGAAATTGAAAAATTAGATGAAATTAGAAAAAATG